>JAUZSZ010000112.1:21428345-21440160 GCA_034780575.1 Labeobarbus marequensis | reverse complement strand
TTGCTCTTTTGTTGATTTTGATTGCTTCCATTGTCCTCATTTGTAAGTCGCTTTGGATAAAAGCGTCTGCTAAATGAATAAATGTAAATGTAAAATACAGTAGAAACAGTATTATTGTAAAATATGATTAAAATAAATTTTCTATTTAAATGCGTTTAAAAATGTAATTTATTCCTGTGAATATTCCTGCAAAGTTGAATCTTCAGTGTCACATGATCCTTAAGACCTTAATCCTTGATCCTTAATATGCTTATTTGGGGCACAAGAAACCTTTCATCATCATCAAAAAGTTGTACTGCTTAAAATCTTTGCGAAAACCATGATACATTTTTTTTTTAGAATGCTTTGATGGATAAAGTTAAAAACAGCATTTATTTGAAAACAAATTTTGCATTGGAGAATAAAAGTACTAATTGAACAGTAGTGTATGTATTTTGTATATATTCATTTGTGTTCTTCCTACAATTTTTGAAACATTCATTTGGACATTGCAAAATGACTAAATTACTTTTTATACCATTTGCAATATCTTCTTTTAAAAACTGTACTTAAAAAAGCATAGATGAAAGAGGACAAGTAATACCTCAATATAATTGGTGAGCCAGAAGAAATCTGGATCCGTGTTCTCCACAGTGAAAAGAACGTTCCCTCTGGGAATGATCTTCCCCTCGGGAACGGCTTTGATACGGATTGGAAGGCGGCCATCATATTTCTGACAAAACAATTAGGAAAAGGAAGAAGGCAGGTGGTCGTTATCTCCATGTGCACTCATCTCCGGAACAAAGCAAGCACACTTCGAAGTCATGTAATGGTGAAATATTTGAAAAGAAACTTCGACTTTGATATGAACTTCTATTTGTACCTCTAAAACGTTCCTCCATCCCTCTTCATCGAACACTGACTGTTTAAAGTGCATCTGATAAAAGACTTTCGCCTCCTGAATCTTTTCCTCTGTGACAACTGGACCTGCAAGATATTTATATAATTAAATAAGCTCAGAGATGTTAAGATCTGTTCATATAGCATGTGCTCTTTTGAACATGTCCAACATGTAAATACTAAACTAGGAGGCCATTTAACAATACAGTAAATGCACAGTTTTGTTCAGTAATGTCATTTTCTCTGTAGTTATAAATGCAAAGTTTACAATGCCCATGACCATTTTCAGGGAGAATGCAATACATTGCAATGCCAGAATAACTGTCTTAAAATTCAATGAAATATTCATTGCGTTAAGAGTGAGTACAAATAGTTTGGCTGAAAGAAAATGTTAAGTGGAGACACAGGAAAAAACCCCCACTGCCGTTCACACATTCTGTTCATGGTTGCAGTTTAAAACACAAACCACAAAATACACACTTTAATGGGTTGGAATACTTTAAATGAAATGGGAAGCTTAAGGGGAATTAGCCTTATGTAACTAGGATGTTTTTGTGGACTTAATGTAGTCTACTTGTTTTTACTTTCTCGAACAGGGCTGGTTTGTTCATGGCCACTTTTATAAAAAAAAAAATGAAATGGGAAAAGGCATAAAAATGACTTCTACTGCATGTAAAAAGACGTGTTAAACATCGAAGGAATAATGACAGAATTTCCTCACATCATGTCATTCCAAACCTGTATGATATTTATTTGTGGAGCACAAAAGAATAAATGATTAAAAATGTCTTTGTCCGCAAATTGAAATTCAGTTCTATCCAATGCTGTTTTGGAACCCACTGACTTTTAATGTATGAACAAATACAGCTAAAAGATTCTTCAAAATATCTTCTTTTGTGTTCCACAAGAAAGTCAGTTTTGCAATGAAATAACAGAGAATGAATGGTTTACAAATTTCATTTTTCGGTAAACTAAGGCATAGTTTCAAAACTGTATGACTTTCTTTCTTCTTAAATCTTACATTTTTAAAATCTTGCAGCTTGTTTTGACTCCATGTCTGTCTTTTATAACTGTTCTGGAATGTGAGCTATTAGCAGTTTCAGGACAAGTTTTCCATTACCCAGTCAGGTGAACGACATTACATGAAAAGAAAAAAAAACCTTTCCTCTGCCAATAAATATACAAACTCAAAAACAAACAGTACATCTATTTGAGCCAAGTGGAACTTCACAAAAGTTTTCTGATCACTAAAGGAGTTACGCAATGATGAAAGTAGTTAGAATTACCTGCTAGGTACTTCTTGAGAAGATACTGGAGGCCAAAAAACACCACCTCGTTAAACTGTCCCCCCTTTTTGTGCCGACACTCAAAATAGGAGTATACCTTACTGACATTAGGTGGGTATTGCTTGTAGTGGGTAATCTGAAAAGAAGAGAGTAGCTTTGAGTATTAGAATTGTTTGCACAATCTCAAATTCACCAGTACTTTTATAAGTTTGAGGTAAGCCAATATTCCAGTCTTCAGTGTCACAATGTCTTTCTAAAATCATTCGAATATGATGATTTGCTGCTCACGAAACATTTCTTTTCATTATCAATGTTGAAAACAATTGTGGTGCTGAATATTTTTTGTAGAAACCATGATACATTTCTTTCAGGATTATTTAATGAATAGAAAATTCAAAAAAGCAGTATATATTAGAAATCTAAATATTTTGTAACATTATAAATGTCTTTACTGTCACTTCTGATCAACTTAATGCATCCTTGCTTGCTTAAAAAACCTGACCCAAACTTATGAACAGTGTTGCACTTCATTAATACACTGAAGACTACAAGGCCTGTTATATTTGTAATGCACAACTGCATCGTTTCCTCAGTCTTGTGAATCTGTCAGCTTCAAGCTGTGTGCATGGATCTCACAGCATTTCATCAAAGTCTTGCTTACTTATGCTGATACTGTCAAGTTACAGCTGGGGTGGGTTGAAACATTATATAACTGGCATTATATCCTGGACAAATTTAAAACGAAAAAGCAGCTGGCCTTCGGTGGCCTCTGTGATACAATCTGCATAAACAACACACGGACACTTTCTTGATGCCCATAATGGAGGGCTTAATTTTGTGTCCTGTCTCCTTTAAAGCAAAACATATTATATCTGCTTCTTAAGAAACAAATAATGGTCCATGTGATGCTTCATTAGTGTGGTTGTGCAACATTATTTATCAGATCAACCCTGAAAGTCTATTTTGCTTATACAAAGAAAAAGACAGAATTTCCATGTGATTTGTAAGGTATGGAGAGACAATCTGCTATGGACATTTTTTGTGGACTTCTTTTTTTTTTTGCAAATTCTATGCTGACTTCTAAACGGTGCTGAACTGTAAAAACTCTTATTGGTAATTAAAATCTTGATCAAATTAGCAACATAATGGCCAAAAAACGACGCAAGACATGAAAGATGTGAAACATTTTATGAATGCTGGGTGTTCCACTTCAAAGGAAATCTGCTTAGCTTTTTGTGGAATTCTGAGTGGACTTGAATATCAACCCAAACCTGACGCACACATCAGTGATACCTGGTGCAACCTGTTTAGGTCTAGATAGAATGGATTTCTACGTGCCACTTGAGGAATGTTTGAGTGTGACGTAACAACAGAGCATTCTACATGGGCAGGTATCAAAATCTCATAAAACTACTATAGTTATCCAATTATAACATCAAAAACACGTTAACATTTAATTTTTGTTGTGTCAGATTTCAACATAGATCCAGATGGGATTTGTGGCTGGTTGTTTTGTCAGAGGTCAAAGACTAATGTGAAGCCCAAAGATTATTACACAACTTTGGCCAGTCAGAATTACATAGGTGAATTTCCTAAATCTGTTGTAAAGATCATTAAACCCAGCTAAAGACATTTAATTAGAGTCACACCCCAAAAAGCTTTGAGCTTTGCATAGTATTACATAATATAATAGTACAACACAGATTTTGATAAAAGATGCATTTGAAATATCTGCTTAAAAATGTAAACACACAGAACTATTTTGTTTGTAAGTGTCTTATTACATTATAGTAGTAGTTTTTACCATAGTAAAGGTGTAGTACCAGTAGTAAAGGTGTAGATTTTACCATAGTAAAGGTGTTTTTTTTTGGCATCAATATGCCAAATTACCCTTTGTATAAACACAGTTTTACTACAAACACCGTGGTTAAACTATGGTTAGTGTAGCAAAATCATGGTTAATTTGTGGTTACCATGGTTTTACTATAGCAACCATGTTTTTTTTTTTTGTTTGTTTTATTTGTATTAAAACCATACTTATTTTTCATAAAGGTTTGTATCTTTTGTTTTGTTTACCTGGACCTTTGAAACAGTCGGAGTGTCAAAGTGAAATTAAAGTCAAAATTGACTATATATATTTTGTTAGCGCACATTGCTGTTTTTGTGGTGAACAATTCATCCATGCAAGTCAATCCACAAAAAAAAAATTGTTTGCCTTCATAATCTTTAATCCAAATCTGAAAATGCTCCTCCCCTCTAAAATGATCGGCCTTCTCTGATGACATCAGTTTGAAGGCTTGGGCATGAGCGTGACATCCTTAACCACGCCCCTCCCACTGTCAGTGTTCACCTCTGAATGAAACGCCTACTTTACTACATCCAATCAATTCGCAGTAGAAAAAAACAAGCCATGCCCTCTATTTTCCTCATTCAAAATTCTGTTTCTATCGGAAGTACGTCACAATGCGGAAGTAAAAACGGTCGCAAACTTCTGGTTCACGCGGACTTTAAACAACTCTAATAATGTGACTATTTACAACAGCCTTGTAAAAAGTTCATATAAAAACAATAGACTCAGCACTTTCATTTATAGTTGATAAATATGTAAATTCTGATTACTGATATATTACAGGTGGGGTTAAACGGGTTAGGCTATACTGCCCACTGTTACCATGTGACTGGATTTCTCTAGACTGTGAGATTTAGTTATTTAGATGATACGTACGGTTACATAGACAGTACATGTAAAACATTTAGTACTTGTTGTTATTATTAAATAAAACTATGTGGATTTCTTAAAAAAAAAAAAAAAAAAAAAAAAAGAGTTTCGATTCCTAGATTACTGAGTGATGTGACGTCACGCGCTGTGGCCTTCGGCGAAGCTAAAAAGCTGCAAGACGTCATTCCGCATAAGCCCCGCCCCCTGCGTTCAGCGTTCAATGAGTGGGGCATTTAAAACGAACCTGAGCTTACGCAGATTCCTTCAACAAAACAAGGAGAAAACAAAATAATTACGACTTTGCCATAATTGTAGGTTATTCTGAATCATGTTTCAATTTACATTTAATCGATTTACAAGGTCAAAGTTGGTTTTATACACACATATATGTGACGGTTTAGCACAAAGGGCTACTGTCAGAACAGGCAAAGTTCTGCATGCGTCTTTGTGTTTCTGTTGTTAAAAGACTCGAGCCAGGCGATTCTTACCTTATAAGAGTCCGTCGCAAGTAAAATATTGAAATCCTGAGCTGCCATCATCGAGGACAAAGTAAAAGCGAAACGACGTCGCTTTGCTCCGGTATGTCTGTAATCAGAGCCGCGTGTCACCGCTATCGATAACCTTCTTTTCAATATCTTTCGGGTATGCCAGGAGAAAATGAAATGAAACACGATCACCTCAGTATCTTGTGTATGTGAGGGCGCGCACGGATAGGTCGCATCGTCCAGTATCAGACACAACGGGGTGGAAAGGGGGCGGAGTCAGGCTAGACGTAAGAAAGAGACGCTGGCCTACGTCCGGTGATGCAAAAGTGGGCGGGGACAAACTCAGAAAGCGTCTATGTAAAGCTTGAAAAAGCTGCCGTGCACCCTGTTGCGTTCGAAGACTAAAGTTTCGTTTTCTTGTGAAGGCTAATTAAACTATGGACGGAACGTGGCATTTTTTTTTTGACAAAATTTCAGTTTTGCTTTCCCTTCTGCTTTCCCTACTTTCCCCCCGCTGATTTTAGATTGGACACTTTGTTTAGGAGACTATCTTAGATAGCAAAACTTTTAGGCTAATTTAAGATATTGGTTTGGTTTGACTAATTTAAGCTATTTCTCAGCTGGGTAAACTATGGCTACATCTTTTGACTCATCAATAAATAACCTTTGTAAGTGTGCTTCATCACAAAATGATTTTTTTTTTCTGTGTAGTTTTAATGTAATCTTTATTAATTGTTGATTATAGTATTAGGTGAGTACTGATCAACAGCAGGTCTACATGAGATATATAATTTACATTAGAAAAACTGCCTCAGGCTATCTGTCCAATAACATATGTAATCTCTTTTCATATCACAAAAGCTTTCAAAAACAACCCTGCCTTTATACAAAACAGTTCAAAGACTATATTGATTCACATTCACGAAGGTGCAGTTAACCGAGAGTCACTCAGACAATTGGTTGACATTCAGTATGCTCAGAAGACTACATCAAATAAAATATTGCAAAAATTCTAGTATTTTAATCATCCGATGTTCAGGTTTGATGTTCATTTTTAGGCCAAGGCTCAGAAATTTTATAATAAGAAATAAAGTGTGTAGTTAACATTACTTGAATTACAATATTACAGTCATACCTCCAAGTTCCAACATGCATTTTTAAGCTGTTTTTTTATTTTTATTTATTTATGTTTTTGTATTTTAAAAGGACTACACTGGTTGTATAGTTAATCAAGCAAGCAAATACACATCCTTGTCATAATTGTAGTCTTTGTTTACCATCCTGTTAGCTACACAGCAGCTTTACAATACATGGTTGAGGTATGTTGCTAACCAATGACTTTAATTTACTCTTAAATCCAAAACCACATTTCTAAAAACCCCTAGAAAATGGCTCACAACAGTTCTTCTGGCTAACAACTTTAAAATAGAAGATTTTGACTTAAAATTCTAAAGTAAAATCAAAGTTTTGACCTTAAGTAATAAGTTAATTTTATTTTCAACTAGTTTTAATTTAATGAGCCTATCCCAATACCAACACATGCAGTCTTGGTCCCTTAAGAGTGCATGCAAGCAACAGGAAGTAAGTGAAAATGACTGACCCAGGTCTGATAAATCCCAGTGCCCTTTATGCCCACTAAATCCATGCTATCTCTAATACACTCTCTCTAATAGCACTTCGGAGCAGCATTGGAGGATAAGTGTATCCCATCATCATCATTAAGAAACTCACATGCTCCAGAATCATGTGATACTAAGGAAAACTTTCCAGTTAGATTTTACATATAATTTGGAAGTAATGTAAAGTGCTGCACATTGTATTGATGCTTTTTATCACTTAACTAGCGTGTGCTGCAAACTACTGAACAGACAGTTTATTTTAAATAACTGATGATCTAAATGTGTAAATAAATTGCTGTAGAAACTTTACTTATATTACCTACAACTTTATATACATGAATATCATGAAGGGTCAAGTACAAAGAGTGCAAATATGAGTATTGGGACAGGCCCAGAAATTAATTTCAATTTAAATGGATGGAAACAAAGATGTTAATATGATGACTTTTTTTTAACAATGTTACTGCTTACCAAGATAGCATATGTTTCTGGGCCTCATTTGGGCCAACTATGGCACATATGGCTCAGTTCTGGCAATAGCAGATGTAATATGGGCCAGATCTGGCTGACACACATCAAGCCGGTTTGTGTGGGCAAGATCTGGCTCCTGTGTGACAAACTGATTTTAGTGTGAGAGGTTTTCATTACCAATGATGCCAAATATGGAATAATTTAACAACTGGTTTGGAAACCAGTATGAAAAAACAGACAACAATGCAGCTGGATTAACCTGAGTAAAATCAGTGAAAAGGAACCCTAGTAAAAAATATTTATAATACATTTATCTCATACTAAGTATAGTTCAAGTCTATTAACATATTTACTGACATATTGCTCAGGACTTACTGATATAAAAATTATAATTCAACTTTATTTGGAGTACTTGCGCACAATGCACATTTCTTAATATTAAGAAGTCTAAAATGTGTTTTAATGTCACTATTGATGAGAATTGTATGATTTTTGAATAATATCCAAAATATTTTAGCACAAATATACTTCAGTATATCTTTAGTTAGACTTCAGCACTAGGCTACTTCCGCACAATTAAAGTGCATTAGTACATTAAGTAGTTGTTCTAATTTAGCAGACATTAAGTATACCAGTTTAGTATACCAAAAGTACAATTTCAGGGTATTTTTATTAAGTACATAAATATGTAAATATATAAGTGTATTTGTAGTAGCTATCCTTATCATGATATAAATGTATTTCAGATATATTTTAGTATATTTATTTTTCACTAGGGAAGTCATGATAAATTCCTAAAGTTCTAACATGAAAAAGACGAAATTGATTGTCTAATGTTTCAGGAGCTGCTAGTTGTTAACGCTCGATTAAACGTGGTGAATACCGTGCGTGGCTGTCGCGGAAATCACGTCAATGACCCCCTCCCCCTCCAGCTTCAGTTCAGAACCACGGTCAGCGCTCCGCTCGTGCTGCTCTCTCATTGTCAGTGCATTGTCAGTACCGTTCGGTACTAAATTGAAAGACCGCCGGAGGAAACCAGAAAAAACAGCAGCCGCGAATTGTTTTCACGACCCTCCCCGTGTTATCTTCCATTAAATCCGTTATGGTAAACGGAGAGTTAAACGAAGAAAACACGTAAGCAGCAACAATTTAATTCGGTGGAAGACTACTGGCCGTTGGAGCAGCTTTTTCACTCGCGCTGAGGGTAAGTGACACTTTTGATGTAGCGTTTGGATTGCAGGCTGTGGAAAAATAAGCGTCTTCCGTACTTTTTCGTCCTCTGAAGCGAGTTACGGATGTTTTGTTACTAAAAAAAGACGCGGCTTGATTTCTCTCGCTTGATTGCAGAGAAGAAAGAACTTGCGTAAAAATGTTGGACCCATCATCCAGCGAGGAGGAGGCGGATGAGGTTGTGGAAGAAGAGCGCAAAGTGGTGGCGGCGCCCAAGGCTGGTGATCCTCGGGTGTCTCCAAGCAGGACCAGCGAAAGCTCTGGTGGGTTGCAGCCAAGCCGAAGCACCAATGCCCGCCCAACGAGCCCGAGCCCCTCAGTGGCGATCGACAAGGAAAAGGACGATTTGGAAAAGATGCAAAGGGAGGAAGAAGAGAGAAAGAAGAGGCTTCAGCATTACGTCTTTGTAATGCGCTGTATTGCCTATCCGTTTAATGCGAAGCAGCCGACCGACATGGCGAGACGACAGCAAAAGGTAAGAGGGCAAAGTCACATGCAACAGATTGCTGTTGCAATGAAGAGTTGGTGAGGAGCGCTCTTCGGACTGTGCAAAAACACAATTGTAGCATATAGTAGATGATGACTGATTCAGGGCTAACAATGCATCACACATAAAAATGCATCAAATTATTGATTCCTATTTCCAATGCATTCAAACTCTAAATATATCATGGTAAGTATCCCTCTCACATCCTTTCTGGTACTTTACCAAAAATATCAAAAAATTAAATCTTAATGTGCATGAGGGTAGATAACGTTGCAAAGACGGTAGAAAGTTGTACCTTAAGGTGTAGGGCCTCAGTGGCAAAGTGTTACATAACATACAGTTTTGTTTACAGTGTGTACTGATCTGAGCACTTGCAGAGATGTGTGATTTTCAATATTTTTACTCAGAAACTGAGACCATTCACCCCCGCCCCTCAGCATCTCAAATGCCTTCACCAGGATATCAAAATAATAATGATTGCATATGTGTAACTCTCTGAGTAAAATCAAGCAGACCACCTGAAAGAAATGTTTACAAAATGCTCTGAAAATGTCCCACATAAACAAGCAGCCAGTGCACTGCCATAGTTTCACTGTTGAAACGTTTTCCGATACTGTATATATTCAAACGTTTCCAATCAATATCCTGTTCTTCTGTTGACTGAATTTGCAGCATGTTGAAGAGAAAAGTGGAGGCTTAAAATATAGATTATCTTATGTTTAAGAAGACTTGTATTTGAGGTGGGACTGGTTTAGATGGAATGGTAGTGGGACATTTATTGTTAGCACTTTAGTGCACGATTTAGGTGGAGTGTTAGTGTGGCCAAAATAGTACCACCCATATCATATTTTACTGTGAGAGTCTCACACTTTAGAAAAACAGTCCAAAACATGCAAGATAATTCCTTTATGCTACTTTGAATGCTTGTTTTGTGTGTTTGTTGTAGATTAAAGATGCATAAATCCAGATGTTTTTGGGAGGTCAGGGCAATGGTGCTGACAAGTTGGCTTTGTAAACATAATGAATGTCACAAACATGTCAGTGGTCCCATCAAAGAATTTAAGATGGTAGAAAACATAGTTTATCCAGAGCTTTCTATCAACAAGGGTGTGTGTATCCCTTGTGAAAATAGCAATACACTAGGCATTCCCACAGATCCTATGAGGAAAAGTGCTTGATTGTTATTCTGGAATGATGAAATTTGTTTTTACTAATTGTTATTATCTCTCCATTGCAGTGTGGAGTTGAACGCAAAACAAGCTTCTGTCTAAGATTAGTTGATTTAAGATGTTTTGCTTATCAAATCCAAGTTTCCGAAAGCTCCAAAGCTCTTTAATCCCGAAAACTAACAAAGAGGCAGCCGTGTCACATTAGCACAATGTTTGAGAGATCGAGACTCAGTGCTAGAGACATTTTCTCCTGGCTTAGATTCAAAGGCAGAGCTCTAACAGAATGAAGTTGTCTTTTATGTCAGGATCTTGAATAATTTATGAGTGTTCATCATATCCATGAGTGCCTTATTCAAAAATGTTTATTGTATATAGTAGCGTCATCTCAGAGAGTTTATCATTGTGAAGTGGATATTTGAGAGTACATTACGTAGTGTTTGAATTTCAGCTCCGCCTCATTTTAAGACTCGCTGTGAGTTTCATTTCATACAAACTAAGGTCAAAAACAAGTCTGTCTGTCTTATTTGGTTGTGTCCCCAGGGGCTTGTTTTCTGGCTACTATTGTCTTTGGTCTCAGTGCCTTGGGACAATAAAAAGAGTCTCTGTGGGAAGTTATTCTCCAGCCGTTGTTGTGTCCTCATAGATAAGACTCATGTGAGACAAAACATCAGGAACCAGCAGGTTTCCTTAGATATACAACTGTGTTTTTGTTACACTGTATATTCTTAAGAATCATACCAACTTGTGGAAAATGGGCCTCCGATGTCCCCTTTAATCATCTCAGATTTGGTTTTCTCAATAAAAGATGAACTGGTCAGTCATACCATAAATGTTGTGATGGTTTTCCTTTGAGAATAGATGGAAATTCAGTACTACTCAGTGCACAGAGATAATAGTCTTCACTAGTCATTAGTCAGACATCTTCATCTGCCATGGTCACACTGAGAAGCCCATTATTTTTCTTCAACTGATATTCATCTAATGTGTGGTCATATTATTTACTGTTGTTCAGCAAATTTTGATTTTCACTCCGAAATCCAGTCATTGCAATAGCAATTCACTCTTATGCATGTTTCGCAAATTTGCCGCACCGAACAGAAGAAAACTGCTTGGATTTCATTAGAGGTTAATGTCCTTAAATTTTTATAAATCCACTAATTTTTGCTAGCTTTGCTGTACAATACTTTGTATAATTGTTGTTGTTGTTATTAAATTCTGTGGAAATATCAAATTAACATTAGTGTTTGTTTACCTCCCCTCCCCCGTCTTTGCTCTAATTATGATGCAGTGACATGCTAATTCACCTGTTTTAAGATTATAAGCAGCTCTGCTTTTTTTATTAATGCAGGACCTGTTCATGCCGCCAACTGAATATGGAAACTCTTCATGGTGCTTGTTGCTGTCTGCTTCAGAAATGGTAGTTTAGTCAGTTTATTAGTCATGATGACAAGGTGCACGCTGTCACATACT
>JAUZSZ010000112.1:21306133-21317420 GCA_034780575.1 Labeobarbus marequensis | reverse complement strand
CGCCAAACTTTCGGCGGAATAAAGAAAAAGAAAAAGAAAATAATAAGTATGACGAATAACAATAGTGAGTGCCTTGCCAAAGGCAAGCACCCACTAACTAGAAGGGAAAATTTTGTTAAATGTTGGTTGGCCTTGTCTTATGTCTGAAGAGGTTTAACACTGCTTAATATTGCTGCTTGATTGCCAAGGTATTTCGGATGGATGGTTGTAATGTGTTATGTCAAGCCAGCATAAAAACGATTTCAGACATCTTTGTTCAGCCCTGTCCCAAACTCATGCATTGGAGAAGCCAATGTTGTTAATTTTAGCCGCTAAATCAAAAAGATTGCAGTTTTGTTTGATACTGCGAGTAGCAGAAATACTTCACCTTTAACAAAATTATTTACAAAATCATGGTCAAATTATCTGGTCATGAATAAGTAGTGCTGGTTTAACATCTTGTATCTTTCCAACATCTTCCTCCTTTCCCTGTTTCTATTAGAATAGAGCAGGATACAGTTGTCCTTCCTCTTTCCTCTTGCTGTATTTGATGGGTATTGGGTTCTAGAGTAGTAGCACTCCAGCTGTAGCCTGTTTTAGGATATAGGTCTCATACTGAAGGAGATCACCCCCATCCCACTTTTGATCCTGTCCTGTTTCCCTCATCTACAGTGTGACAGACAATGCTCTGAAGTGATACAAGCTTCAGAGAAACAGGCATCTGCTTTCAGTAGAAACCAAATATAAGACTTTAAAAGGACTGGTTGTGTGAGAAACCCAAACTGCATTGTTTCTCACAACAGTCATTTTTGGTGTTTTTCACATGATGGCTCAACATTCTAATTTGGTCAGTTTTAATTGAGTATCCTGTTTCGTTCTTTTATTTAGTTGCATTTCAGAATGTTTTACTAACATTTTTTTTTAATTCAACATTTCCATTGCACAACAGCACAACAGTTTCAATGAAAGATATAATTAAAATTATTTTAGAATTTCTATATTAGTTTAGAGTGTTTGTATATATATATATATATATATATATATATAAAAAATTAAAAACCTTTTAAACCATATAGGAAAATAATGCATTTCATAAAGTAGAAAATATTAATAAATGTATAATATGAAGTTATGAAGTTTACATGTTTTAGAAAGCCTTTTAAATACATTTTGATTGAATTTTATATACTAAATAAATATATAGCTAACTAAATAAAATATTGATACTATTGATTATTGTTCTATCTTTTATTTTATTTTATTTTATTTATTTATTTATTTATTTTTAAAAATCTGGCTTCAGTGTGTAGCACTCATTGCTTCAGTTGATCCTAAAATATGTTTCCACTGAAGATGCCTTGGCCTGCTGGCTGTTTGAGGACTCATACTCAGGCTGTAAGGAATGGAGTCTGTTTTCTTCATTCATTTCTTCAGACCATGTGGCCTTAAAATTGGCTCCATCCAAACAGATTTATGCTTTGTCAGATCAGTTGAAAGTCTGGGACTGTAGCTTCTCCTGCCACTTCATACACATACGGCCTTTACTTGTGATCTTGCAGTTCTCCTTTGACATCACTGTGCATGTTTTATCTTTCCTGTACTCAAACAACCAGGCCTGACTGGTTATCATTTTTTTAGGATTAACCATTTATTTTTTCCATGGAACGATCGCCAATGAGGTTGATCTGAAGCCATCAGAGCAATTGGGAAGTGGTAAAAATAACTAAACCGAATGTGTCACCCTGGAGTGTGGACTTGAAACAGGTTTTGTCTCCTTTAAAAAAAAAACCCTGCCCTTTGACCTTCCTACTTCCTGACCTTGGAGCTTTCCCTTCCTGATATACAGCTTTGTTTAAAATAACTTACTGTATATCTCTCTGACTCTCCTCTGCACATGTCCTGGTGTTGGCAGTAATGGATCAGGGACATCAGAAGACTTGTTTTGGAAGCTGGATGCATTGCAGACATTCATCAGAGACCTGCACTGGCCAGAAGAAGAGTTTGCAAAGCACTTGGAGACCCGACTCAAACTCATGTCCAGTGACATGATCGAGTCCTGTGTAAAAAGGTGAGACTTGAAAACATTGGAAAAGCTGGAAACCTGTTGATATTTGGTAATATTATCGATTTGACTGCAGTGACACAATCAGATGAAGAACATAGCTTGACCTGTATTGAGCGGGATGGTGACACTGCTTTATTGCCAAATCAAATTCATTTCATAATTGACCAATTTTGCAACATCAACACTGTTACTGAACTGACTTAAGCTGAATAACAACACTATTATCTTCTGTAGACCTGCTTATAGCTGAATTGAACTTTTCATAATTAACTTTACAGAGTGACTGAACTGCACTGAATCAACACTGAACTGACTGAAGCTGAATAATGAATTATTGTCTTTTTAGAGCTGCTTTACAACATAATTCGAATTTGTCTCATATCTGATTAACTTTGCAACATTGATAATGCAGTTTTCCTGTTTTAAGATGCTTTGAAACTATCTGTAATATATAAATGTATAAAGCGCCATAGAATTTACAGATTTGACAGTGGACACTTTGTTCAAGACTCATTTTGATTTGTCCTCCTGTGTGACATGCAAACATTTTTTAATATTATTATTAAGACACCATATTAATTGAGAGACTACATCCTCAATTGGAAGTAATTTCACTTAAGTACACTTTAGTGCACAGTACATTTAAGCAGTGAAATTTTTGTAAAATCTGATGGCTTTTCCCATTTCAGTAACAGAAAAAGGGCTGGCTGATTTGCAGTGTGCAAGCCCTATCTATTTATTTACGAATTAATTTAGATCCTTTATTGCATCTCAGTCGTCATCAAGTTAAAATTCCATATTTTGGCTATATCTACTGTACCACTAAGAATGCCAGTTGCTACTGAGAGGTTAATGCAGAACCTCTAAATTACTGGCATATATTTTGTCTTGTTTCCTGACTTTTTGACTATCCTACCCTATTCTGAATTACCAAAGCAACCAGAATTCCGTCTCCCTTGTGTCCTTTCAGAACCAGAGCAGCCTTTGAGGTGAAGTTGCAGAAGAGTCCACGCACTACAGATTTTCGTGTCCCCCAGTCCATATGCACCATGTTCAATGTCATGGTGGACGCCAAGGCCCAATCGGCCAAACTATGTGCCATGGAGCTCAGCCAAGAGGTAGACTACACCAACAAATGTATCTTTCTGTTCTCACTTACATCCTTATACAGTTCTCATGTTCTCTTTCTCTCTATCTTTCTCGTCATTGTAAACATACACTTTCTCTGACACAATTTCCACACACTCGTAATTTCTATCGTTAAATCCATTATTCTGTAGTCTTTTGAATCTCATGTATTCATCATATGCAACTGCCTATAACATATACAGTAGGTATATATGAATTGAACATTGTTTTTTAAATGTGTATATACACACAGTCTCTATGACTGCAAATATATCATTTAAATGCATTTACTGCTCTAGATCTGAATGATTCACCAGCATGGCAATTTTCCATTGTTTCTGAATTTTAATTTAATTTGACTCTGTGCTGGAATGAGACATTTTCTTTTTCTCTCTGTTGCTCTCTAATTGTCACTGTCACCTTGTCTGCTGTATCTTTCTTTTCATCCCTTTTCTCAATCTTGTGAAAGTTTGTTAGAGAATGGGTAAGTGTGGCTAACAATTCAATTGAATTCTCACCTTTATGTCCCAAAGGTATAATTAGCAATCCTAGCAGTTTCCCCCAGTCCTGTGACACTTAAATTGTTTTGATTATATTACCATATGTGATAGCTGCTTCTGAATATACATGTGCTAGAAGTGAGACATCTCATATCCGTAGCATCTTGAGACAGGTAATGATCTGAACTGAATTAATTACCCAGACATATTTAACATGGGGTAAATGGAGACAAAGGGATTGAGTTTGCACAGATTATCCCAGGTGAAAACCACCAAACAGCTCAAGAAAGCTTGTTGCAAGTTGTGCTCATTATGTCTTTCTTTTCCAGAGACAGTACCACTCGCAAATTGACAATTTCATCGAGGAGACGGTGAAAGAAATGACTACCTTACTCGTGGCAAAGGTAGCATTTAAGGAAAACAATATTCCTAAATTATGTTTTTTTATCTACATACAATTGCTTTATTAAAAAAGATAAGTAAAACAGTAAAAGCAGAAATTCATTTTATAAATCATATTGGTTCTTGTTTTGTATTCATTATTAAATCTCTTGAAATTCATAGCATGAAAATAATGATCAATTATGATAATTTTGTATTTTTAAAAGGTAATGTGTTCTATTTTTTATCCTTTATTTCTGTTTTACAGTTTGTTGTGATCCTAGAGAGTGTTCTGGCGAAGTTGTCACGTTATGATGAAGGCACACTTTTTTCCTCCTTCCTGTCATTTACAGTAAGAACAAATAGTGGCTTAATTTATTAACAAATTCAGACAATATTAATAAAAATCTTTTACTTTAGCACAGGATGTTTTCACTCAAAATGCATTATTTCAGTTTATATTAAAAATGAGCAATCCTCTAAAGATGTTATCTTTCAAATATTTATATTTAAATGATTATTTTAATTTTGATTTTTATGTCCCTTTTATTTGTAGGTAAAAGCTGCTTCAAAATATGTGGACGTACCTGTAAGTGACAACAGGATTTTTTTCTGATGCTTATTTGATTTATCAGTTAATTGTTTATCCACCTTATTTTTCAGTGTGGAAGTAAACCATTTTCTGTGAATGTGCAAGACTTCCGGTTCATTAGCCGCTGTAGGGAAATAGCGAGAATAATAACAAAGTGCAGTAAATGGTCAAAATGTTTGCACTACAAACCACTGTGTTCATAATTAAGATAATACATTAAAATAATAGGGTAAGACACCAGTTTGCAATATCATACAGGAAAAAAATGGCTGGAAGTAGATGAGACCGGAAGCCTCGAGCATAAAATTTACATATGGCCACACCTGCTCTTACGGGGAAAAATAAGGTGGATAAATCAACTTATTTTTAAATTTTTAATCAGTTATTACTTTTTTTGGTTCTTGTAGACATGAAAGCTCAGTAGTAGAAGCATATTAGTTTGGATAGTTCGTTAATAATAAGTTAAACTTTGTTTTCAGTAGCCTTGTAACAGCTTTAAGACACGGCTAATAATTACCATGGCCTGCTGTGCAGATGGCCATCTCTTAGCCCCAAATGGCCATTCATATGTATGTGGGAGAGACTCGTCTCTGTGAAGCTCTCCCCTCTGCAGCAGACAGTGTGATGTGTGTGTTGTGCAACAAAAGCCCGTTGTGAAGATGCCGCTGGGTCCAACTCATTGCATTCAGCATCACATCACTGAGTTTCCTTCAACTGCCAACACATTTGGTCACGACGCGAGGCTTTTTAAATTAAAACCCTGTCAGCGAATGCCGGAAGCATCCTCTCGCTGTCTTTCTCTCTCTCTTTATCGTTCTGCTGATGATCTGAGGGTTAGCAAATCGTATGTTTCCATGGTAATTGTTTGCTTAATACACAAAATAAAATTATGTCTGACAAACTTGCTTATTTGCACCCTTTGAAAGGACCCATAGATGTGTGAAGTAAGTTCAATTTACAGCGTCTGACAATTACCAATTCTGATGACCTTCACATGCCTGCTGGCAAAGGAAGTGTTTAATTCTACTCTGAGGCCGAGCAGGGGCCAAAACACCCCAGATGATTTACTCTGGGTTGATTTTTCACTTGCTATTTTGTTGAATAGAATCATATTAATCAAATAACATTGTTCTCCTGCTGGTCTGTTCAGACTTAAGACTTTGACAATGACAGCTCATTTTGCACACCTCAGATTTGGACTTTTAGACATCTAAGAAAATGAGAAAGAAAACACTTTTCATCTGCTTGTCAGGTGAAATATAATTTGGAAATATGACAGTAGCTTTGCTACTGTACAACCCAAAATCACCATGAGCATTACATTAGTATGACAATACATATTGCAGAACAGTTCAGTAAGTAAAATTTCAGGCAATTTTTGTCAATAGTGTAACAATGTATGCAGCACAGCACACACAGAAGTCACTTTCAAACCAAGTAGTTTTCTGGTTGATAGTGTGGCAAAATCTGAAGAAATGACCAGAAATGAATATTTGTAGAAACTTTACTCACCCTCCAGGGCCATCCAAGATTTGGAGAAATGTAACATTACATCACTTGTTCATTAATGGATCCTCTTCAGTGAATGGGTGCCATCAGAATGAGAGTCCAAAACAGCTGATAAAAACATCACAATAGTCCAGAAATAATCCAGTCCAACTTCAGTCCATCAGTTAATGTCTTGTGAAGTGTGTTTTTAAATAACATTATTTAGACATTTTAACTTTAAAAAGTCACTTCTGGCTAACATACCAGCCCATAATCCATAATATCGCTTCATCCAGTGAAGAAGTGCATCCCCTGTTGTCCTCTCACATCAAAATTCACCAATATGTTTGATTAGAACTGTTTTTGCTTGTAAGCAATGCTTGATCTGTGCATATTTCTCTCCTGATTCAAACAAGATGACTTTTTTCACTGGAGAAAGCAATATTATGGATAGATGACTCATATTTTAGCTTTGAAGTTAAAATAATCTTAATGATGGATTGGTTTATTGCAAACATGCAGCTTTTCACTTCACAAGACTTTAATTGATGGACTCATGTGGATTACTGTGATGTTTTTATCAGCAGTTTTGACTCTCATTCTGACGGCACCCATTCACTACAGAGGATCCATTGGTGAACAAGTGATGGAATGATTCATTTCTCCAAATCTGTACTGATGAAGAAACAAACTCATCTGTTCCCAAACTCAACTCTCATCTTGGATGGTCTGAGGGTTGAGTACATTTTCATTTGTTGTTTTACTATACTTTTAAGTGGGCGACATTATTACTCAGCATTTTAACGGAGGATTAAATGTTTTAAATGTCACTGCATCGTTTATTCCCTCAGTGCGTTGCTGTTTGATGCTTTTTATGTGTTTGCAATATAAATAGTTTTTTTTCTTTCTCTAGCTTTCTCTTATAGAAAAAGATGTGCCGAAGATTTCACGTTGCTGTGTGTTTGTTTTAATGGAGTGTCATGTTTCGCCCTCCTGCAGTTCTGAAGGGCATGTTTGAATTTTCTGTTTGTATAATGAAGAGTGGTATATTAATATTCCTTTGATATTTAGAAAAGAGAAGTCTTCTGCAGTGTGGAAGATCTTTGGAAAAAGCTCAGGGGCATTAGTGTTTAAAGCATTTGTTCAGCAGCATGCGGTTCAAATCCCTCGTCAGCCTTAATATTCCAAGGAGGCATCACTTCCTGAGACTTCTGCTTTCTTCCATCTCAGATAGAGATTAACTGAAATGTATGTTTTATTACGTTCCCAACTGCACAAAATAATAAGAAACACCCCAAACATGTTATTCGTGATGTTAGCCGTTTCCTTAACATTCACCAGACCGAATTAAGAATTGTAAAGGAGACTAAAAACCCTAGTCCTGAGAATTTTATTTTTCAAATGCATCTATTTCCTGTCAGTTTTGGATATTTTGAGGTATGCTATCTTTCAAAAGTTTGGTTTTTGAAAGTCTCTTATGCTCACTATTCATTTATTTGATTAAAAATACAGTGATACTGAGAAATGATAGTGAAATTTAAAATAACCGTGTTCTGTTTGAGAAATAATTTAATCTTGTGATAACATGAAATTTCAGCAGCCTGATTAATCCAGACTTCAGTGTCACATGATCCTTCAGAAATTATTCTGATGTGCTGAATTAGTGTTCAAGAAACATGTTGAAAACATATTCAAATTTAGATTTTTTCACCCAGGATTTAATAAAAAGTTTAAAATAACAGCATTTATTTAATATATGTTTTTAATGGAGTCTCTTATGCTCATCAAGGCTGTATTTATTTGATCAAAAATACAGAAAACAACAGTAATATTGTGAAATATTATTGCACTTTCTAATATTGGTTTCCTATTTTAATATACTTTAAAATATCATTTATTTCTGTGACGCAGCACTGAATTTTCATCAGCCATTACTCCAGTCTTGAGTGTCACATGATCCTTCAGAAATCATTCTAATATGCTGATTTATTATCAGTGTTAAAACTGTTGTGCTGCAAATATTTTTTGGAACCTGTGATACTTTTTTCTTTGATTCTTTGATGAATAAAAGGTTAAAAAGAACAGAATTTACTCAAAATAGAAATCTTTTCTAACAATAAAAGTCTTTACTATCACTTGTCATCCATTTAACACATCCTTGCTGAATAAAAGTATTAATTTCTTTAAAATAAAAGAAATAAATTACTGACCCCAAACTTTTAAATAGTAGTGTATGTTGTAACACAAAAAATTCTATTTTGAATAAACACTGTTCTTTTTAACTTTTTATTTATCAAAGAATCATGAAAGAAGATCACAGGTCCCACAAAATATTAAGCAGAAACTGTTTCCAACATTGATTATAAATCAGCATATTAGAAATGATTTCTAAGGATCATGTGACACTGAAGACTGGAGTAATGATGCTGAAAATTTGGCTTTGCTTCACAGTAATAAATTATATTTTAAAGTATATTAAAATGGAAAACTGTTATGTTAAATTGCAATAATATTTCACAAAATTAATTTTTTTTTCTGCATTTTTTGATCAAAATGATACAGTCTTGATGAGCACAAGAAACGTCTTTAAAAAGCATTAAACATCTTACTGATCCCAAATTTTAGAATGGCAGTGCATCTAAAAAGCAACTATCATTGTCTCAAAAACCTCATAAATGAATAAATAATTAAATAGCTTAATTAATTAACTTATTTGTGTTTGTTTGGGTGGAGTAAAATTTAAAACGTTAAATTGCTAGAATTACTGTTAACACCGAGGTCCCATTACAAAAATGTATTTCCATCATTTAATTCCACATATGAAAGTGGCAAAGGCTGGAATGAAAAATGTCAGAGTCAGTGTGATTCTTGATGTTCACACTGTCATCCAAACAACATCTGCGTCACATGTGAATTAAATCAGTTTCAAATGCAACTTCAACCTCTTACTTATATTAGATCATATTCTATGATGCATCAAATGCGTCACAAAATTTTCAGCCTGAATGAGACCTAAAGTATGACCACATTAGACTTTCTTTCAAGCGAGTCAAAACAAAACAACTGTCTTTCACAGGAAGCCACAGACGAATGGCATTTTGAGGTGGTCTGCTTTCTAGAAGAAGTGGTTTACACTACATTGAACAAATGGGCTTTCCTTTGGCAGCGCTAAAGATCGCGACAGGGTTCATAAACGACCGCCTATCTGCAACAGCACAAGCTAACAATGATGAATTCTCTCCTTTTGGTGTGTAATCCATTATTTCCATCTCACTTGCGGATAGACATAAAAGGTAAAAGACATTTTGTGGTGTGTGACCCTACGTCTGAAGTGATAAATGGCTTAAAAACTTAAATAGAGTTTAATCCCCCTGATGCCATGCAAAAATAAAACCATAATTCCTCATGTACACAGTATGAATGAACAACTTTCAGATGTGTGTAAAGGTTTGTAACTTCTACAAACCTGCTGAATGAAGCAGCACTTATTTATCTATAAGATAATAACCTTCATGGCACAGCAGAGATGTGAAATTGTATTTACCTGGCTTCCTTTAAGTCCAGGAATACCCTGCAAATAAACAAATCAATTATTACATTTCTAGTCAAAAAGAGCTTAAAAGAGCCAAGTCTCTATGACATTGTGGTCTGTAATTATGTTTCAGGTCCCTCTTTCAGTGTAAGTCTATGTCATTTTTTCAACTGTTTTAATATCCACAAGTCAAAAATCACAATTCTGATTACTTGGAAAAGTTACATAATTGATATATGCAACGTAAACAGAGATTTACATGGCAGATTTTGTCACTGGGGTGGTACCATACGGTACAATGGATAAAAAGTTCCATCTTTGTACCATATTTACTCCTAAACACACATATACACACACACTCATCTTGTCTCTTTAAAGCTTGGGAATACTCACAGGTTTGCCATCCAGACCGAGTGGACCCTGAACAGTGGAAAAAGAGAAAAAGAGATGACTAAACTCCAGGAGTCCACCAGACAGCCGGTCATAAAAAGGGAAAGTGCAGATAGACTCTGAAGGGAAGTGTGAGGGGTAAATCAAAAGATGAAGATCAGGAGAGAAATATAGAATGAAATGAAAATGATCATGTTGGGCCATGATGTCATTCCTCTGTTTTTAAGAAGAGGACTGGAGTCAGACCAGTTTCTTCAGACTTATAACATAAAATCTTGTTATTGAAACCAATTCCACCTGTGACAGAGGCTAAATTCAAGATTAGTGGTGTCACATTAATCAAGTCTGTTCACGTACCAGACAGTTTTCATAAAAACTGACTTACAGAATACTGACTTCATGTGTTTTATCTGTTATCCTGGACAGATATGTGCATTATACATATGGCTAGAAATAAAAGATAATCTAATTAATAACTGGCAGAAGCCATTTCAATATTTAACAAATAGAATTCACAGCAGTCAGATCATCTTGTTTTAAAAATACAGCTGTCAAAAATAACAAGGATGTGCCAAACTGGCAGTTTAAAATAAGTTATTATTACTCTTACATTGTAGAAAGCTTCATAGACTGTGTGGGACTGTAATGGGAGCAATCTAGTTTCAATTATCCACTATAGACACTCATCTGAGGAGTCATGCAAAAGGTGACCTTCCAGGATTTATTTTTGTTCAGAAGGTGTGAAGTCAAAGGTGAAAAGCCCGATTTAAAAGTGTCATGAAGCACCTAGACTTGTTCTAAAAGTAGCAGTGTCAGATAAATCACATACTTTTGAATGATGCGTGGGAGGTCATCAAAATGCCAGGGACCTTTGAACTTTAAAACATATATCTCTACAATTTCAGGCCCTTTTTTGTTGTCACAAAAGCTAATTAGACCCTTGTGACAATCCCACATCAAAAATGCACATTCAGTTTATTTCCAATTATTTTTGTGTGTGTTAGGGCGGAAAAAGAGGGAACATGATATCACACAACAGTGCATAAACAAAGTTTTGGAAACAGAGAGAGGAATATTAGCCTTGTTGAAACCTATGTGTTGGTCTTTCAGACTTGTCAAAACAAATGCATTTAAATAATAATAATAAAAAAATAGATATATACAGGTCCTTCTCAAAAAATTAGCATATTGTGATAAAGTTCATTATTTTCTGTAATGTACTGATAAACATT
>JAUZSZ010000112.1:21258994-21269699 GCA_034780575.1 Labeobarbus marequensis | reverse complement strand
CCTCCTCTCTGACAAGCCATTTCCTTCAGAATGGTAATGATATGTTTAATCCCTGCCATTTGAATTGTTTATATTAAACACCAGTTCATTTAATCCAATATTAGGTATGAGGAACCATTTCATAAAAATGCAAAACAGGACAGTGTTTCACACCAAGTTTATTTGCATGCAAATATCTTACCTTGTATACATTGGCTGTGTAGACATTGTAATGTAATGTACACAACTCTATTAATTTTTACATATGAATGAAAAAAATGAACTTGTTATTCAGAGAACATTAACTTAAGCAATCAGAACATTTCACTAAAATCAGTGATGAAAAGTGAACTAACCAACATTTGTCTTCTTCTAAAGCTGTATCCACAAATCACAGATCAGATTTAAATTTAAATCTCAAGACTCTTTGACTGATCTGAGAACAGATAGATTGGAAGTGCTGGTCTCTGAATGCAGCTATAATGGTGGGATCCCTGCCACAAAGTGTGGCACAATGTGTCTCTGGAGGTGTGTTTGTCTCTCCTATCCTGCAATTCTTACAATTAAGCTATTACACACTTTCTTCCTTAGTGCGCCTGGAATTAAAAGCTGCTAAATTCACAGGTGTCAATATTAGCAGTAATGGTGTTGGACACATGCTTTTCAGATCTTCTCTTAGTGTAACGTGGTAACATTCACAAGCTGTCTTTGGTTTTGCAAAGACGAATTCATTTATTAAAGAACCAAACTTGTTTTAATTAAACAGTGGACAAAGAAAAAGTAACCCCGTTGAAAATGAACAGTCAGTAATTAGACAGTGAATATGTTGATTGACCACTTCTGAAAACAGATGCCTGTTTAAGCGTCTTCCCTGTTCATTGTGCCCACTCAGTGACATATAGCCAAGGACAAAACTCACTTTTAAGAAATTAACCCTGGGTGGCTGGACCAGTTTAAAACTTGTGTCTTTGGTCTTTTTAAATGGAAAGTAATATGTAATAAGCATAATGTAATGTAATGTAGGTTAAAATTATATAAATATCAGATTTAATTCCCAAATGTAAATATTATGCAACCCCCTACCATTCTACACAACATTCTTCCAAGATTCTGTATTCTTGGAAGGATGGTCATTCGAGTAGAATGCTAATCGAGATGTGCTAATTATTTAGATTAAGTTCCAAAACAAAATTTCTTTTGTTCCATACAGTGCCAAAACGTCAAATTCTTAATATACTGTAGGGTGTTAATTAATAGTGGTTTGTATTGACTATTTATTCTAAAAATGTATGCTTTGTATTTATTCTAAACATATAAGTTCTGTATTTTCTATAGGACAACTAAACCCTCCTTAATACACAAGCAATTTGTCATCTAAATCGTGCTCCGTCTTTTGCCTCCCGCTAGGTGCTCGTCCGCTGAACGGGAATTTGAGCTCATTTCAAAACGCGTTCGCTGGCTGAGAGTGAAGTTACAGCAATAGGATCAATGTTCATTGTGTGGACAAGCCGCTAATTGTGCCTGAATAAACTCAACTTAGAGTTTGATCATTTACATATGAGTAGAATTAGTGGAACCTGTTTAAATTCCTCTCTGTTGCGGCTGCAGGTGTGGGCAATGGATTCTTTTGTTTGTTTTATTTCGTTGGAATATACAAGTGAAATAAACACTAAGCTACAACAAATCACTACAATCAAGTTACAAAGACAAGTAACAAGACAAGACTCAAATTATTTTAATTCACGAACAAATGAATCAGAGAGTGTAGCCAAATATTCGCGTAAAAACCTAACAAACTAATTAGTGTCCTATGCAGTCGTGCTTGAAGACGTCATTACGCTTCAATCAGAAGAATGCTAAGTCAACATCTTCAGGTGACACTGCGTGAGCAACTTCAACCATATTCTCCTCGCAATAAAGATAATCACTGCGTTTGAGCTCCGTTTCGGCCTTTTTGTAATAATTTGTTGTGAGTCTCAGGTGAAATCGTCTGCAAACAAATGAATTCAAGCTGGCCCTCTTAAAAAGACGAGAGGGCGACTGGTCATTGTAGCAAGCACACAAAACTCTGGATTCCAGCAAACTTTTTATACAGCTTTAAAAGGGTCTCTCTTTTTTCCCCATTTCTTGCTGTACCTCTGGCCAGGCTAAGTCTTTTCTTCCCTGCTTTAATCCTTCCCTTTATTTCAGAAAAACACAAAACCAGGTTCCACGCAGTGCTTTAGTGGCTAAAAGTGAAAGAGCTGCTTCTTTGGAGGCTGAACTCTGAATCGCGCTGGAAAATTGGTTCCTCTGAATAGGTGGAGGAAAAACGTTTAATAGGATCCGAGGGAGGCTCTGCTCTCGCAATCTGCTCTCTAAACAGGTGGAAATGGGACCTTCTGAATTGTACAAATACTAAGTATAAACCAGCATGGAAAAGCAATTTTCAGCGACAAGGATTAGCAGCTTGCAATGAAAATTGAAACTGGTCTGACGGTTCACAAATCCTTCTTATTAAATCGCAAAAATATTAATATAAGACCTGAGTGCACGTTATATAAATAATTAAATCAAACGAAATAAATAAATAACACCAAAGTGCAGTGTAAAAATATATAAGCCTAGTAAAACACACACAAAACAAACAAACAAACAAAAAAAACAAAACAAAATAAAACAAATAGCGTGAATATCAAGTATTTAAATACAGCAATAAAAACATAATTTGTTATAAATAAAGGAAGTTGAAGAAAAGCCTCTAAAATAGTGGCATTTACAGACTGCTCTGCACCTGCACCTCGCGGATCATAATATGAACTGTGCGTGGATGCGCGACAGACCATTTGAGGCAAGAAACTTAAATAATAATCTGTAGTATCTGTCATGCATACCACCCCCGTGGCCGTGTATAAATGAGCGGTAGGAGAGGGGACAGTTCTGGTGATGGCGTTTCCTTGTCACCCTGATAAGAGCAAGAGCAAGTGTTGTCAGCTAAGTGCTCCAGACAGTGATCTCGCGCTGATGAGGACGTCTGCGAGTAAAATGTAACAGTGCAGTCACGCCGTTATCGTTGAATTCATCTGCTGTGCGCTTTGGAGGAAAAAGGTAAACTACAACATCGACTCTCTGGCTCTCTAAGTTTGCTGTAAGATTTTCGCAAGTGCTGAATAGCAATCGACTCTGGGAGGGGTTTTGTCTTATTCTCTGCTTAACGAGCTATGTAATGTCCTGTTAATTTTGTGTGTACTAGTTAATGAGCATTAATCGGGTACCCCTGGACGCTATTGTTCTGGGGATGGCCATTTGAATGCAAATGGGTGACAGTGTAAAAGCAAGGTGCTTATTAAACTGGTGCGTGTCCTGGCTTCTCTGGAATTCAGCAGGAGAGGACGGGGCGGCTGGTCGATGCTCACACCAAGTTGGGTAGAAATGACGAGCTCTCTCCCTCTGGAAACAGTGATGTCCTGCCCGAGACTAGACGACAGGAGCGGGGCCACGGCGGCACCCAAGTCCCTGGCCTTTTCCATCGACAGAATCATGTCCAAGACGTCGGAACCAAAAGTCGCCGCCGCGGAGGAGGAGCGCCGCTCAGGACTTGAGGGGTCCGAGGGGAAGAGAACGTTCGGCTTGTGCACCCCGATTCCCTGCATGATCCCGATCCAGCCGTTCAGCTACGACCTGCAGGCCAAGGCTTTAATGAACTATTCCGAGTTTTGGAAAGTTAATTTCAGGGGAGCACTATGCACTTCAGCGGCCATGTGTAAATCCAACTGCGGCGTCTGCGGTAAAGCGGACGCGGGTATCAAGCACTCGGTGTTGCAGGGAAGCAGGGTCATCAAGCCGCAGGTGATACACCAAGCGCTGGCCATGCCCACTAACGGATCGTTGTGTTATTTCAATTACTTGGACTCGGCTTATCATCAGTCCGAACTGCTGAGCGGACATTTATTTTCCTCAGCATTCGCCAACTCTCAAGCACAAGCCATAAGCGCACATCAGAAGCTCCTCTTGTTGGAGAACGCCAAACTTGCGTGCGTTTCACCCGAGAAATTCCCCACACCTCAGTACCCACATAAAGAGCATCTCCCTGGGCAGCTGGACCAGATAGTGCGAGAGAACCACAGTTTGACTGAGAAGAACGGAGTGAAAGCGCACAGCAAAACGAATAACTGCTCCGCTGACGGAAAACCCAAGAACTTCACGTGTGAAGTTTGTGGAAAGGTAAATGACGGATTTTGTCAAGTTGGTTTGAAGGGATGTGGGACAGTAAAATTATGCTCACGCGGAATAAATTGCAGATGATTTAGTAAGCTCTTTCGTTTTTCTTTCATAGGTCTTCAACGCGCACTATAACCTGACTCGTCACATGCCGGTACACACAGGCGCGAGGCCGTTCGTGTGTAAAGTATGTGGGAAAGGTTTCCGACAGGCCAGCACATTGTGTAGACATAAAATTATTCACACACAGGTGAGTAAAAAAACCTTACAATTTTAGATCCTTAATAATTTAATATATATTTTGAATAAAATGCACGCGCGAGATTTTGTGAATTCATTCACAGGAGAAACCACATAAATGTAACCAGTGTGGAAAAGCTTTCAACAGAAGCTCGACTTTAAACACACATATCCGAATTCACGCAGGCTACAAGCCATTCGTCTGCGAATTTTGTGGAAAGGGCTTTCATCAAAAAGGTTAGCGACGTCTGAATTCTTTTTTCGCATAAAATAAAACCGGAAATATTTCATTCGATTGTTGTTGAAATGAGGCCTTTATCAATTTTAAATAAGATCAATTTGTCACTCAGCTAACAACTTACCATTACAAGATTTTTACATTTCATATGGGTCAAAACACAGACCTTTAAATCCTTTGTACGTCGACAGTTCTCGACGTGATGTTAACTAAGTTTGACAACCTCTTGACTTCAACATGCAAAGTGCTGATTAGGGAAGGCTTGGAAATGAAACTCTTCTGCTAAATGTTACTTAATTATGAACTGTAGACCTGCTGGGGGAAAAAAGACATAATTCGTTTTTATTATTTTTTTTCAGGGAATTACAAGAATCACAAACTGACCCACAGCGGCGAGAAACAGTACAAGTGTTCAATCTGTAGCAAAGCCTTCCATCAGATCTATAACCTCACGTTTCACATGCACACGCACAACGACAAGAAGCCTTTCACCTGTGGGACCTGCGGGAAAGGCTTCTGTAGGAACTTTGACTTGAAAAAGCACATACGGAAACTGCACGATAACGCCGTTTTATCCGGCGGAAACGATTCTTCCAGAGGACACCAAAACTGAGACGCGACTGAACGTGGACAACTGATGAACAGCACGATTTAATATTTTTTTTTTTTTTTGTGGTGCTTTAACATCTTCCACCGACATGAACGAAGATGAACGGGACGGGAGAAAATCATCACATCATCGAGGAATTGTACATAAAACAGAATAAAATATTATTTAATGAAACCACTGCCATAAAGGGCTACCAAGCAATTATTTGTAGACTAGATGAAGGAAAAGCGTTTTATAAATAAATGCATCTTATGTGTAAAAGAAATGTTTGATAAATTTGTAAATTTGTTGACAGTTGTTGACACAGTAAAGCGAATATGCTAAAATAAAATAAAAAAAACATGAATACAATAATGTTGGATTTATTTATAGCCTATATATTTATTTTTCGTTTGCAGAAAAAATATCCGATTTCACCATTTAAAATGTGTGTCTGTTTCACATGAACGGTAATTGTTTAATTTTTGTGGGTCTTTGTATTTGTATGATTTAGGAACAGTGCACAGAATTTAAGGTCAGTTGTAAATTAATAGAAACGTGATTATTTGCCATTGTAAAAAGAAAGAAAACAAACAAACAAACAAACAGAAAAAGGGACTATATTTATATACTTAATTACATAGCCTATTGGAAAGAAGATAACTGCGATTTTTTAAAGAAATAAACCTATAATTAGCCACATTACAGTAAATTATAAAAATCACAAGCTAGAGTGATTTTAGAGTTTAAAAAGGGGGGACAAACAAGACTCAATCTATCAAATATAATAACTATCGATCTATTGCCTTGCAGCCATTCAGTGCACAGTTAAATTTAAAGCTCGTAATGACATAGCTGGTGGAGTTCAAAGCCTGTAGTTTCACTCAGACATCTGATACACGACTCTGCCTCTGTGACCGTGCACTTGACTTCAGTTTAATGGCTCAAATTATCAGATAAAACATGGACTCTTGAAAGCCTATTACGTTAATCAACTAAAGAGCCTCAGGGGAAGCTTCAGCGCATCAAGTCGTGTTCATCAGAGGGTGGAAAATGGACTGCACTTCTCCCACTTCTCCTCATCACCACAGCTTTAATAAACAATAATGTATTCGACGCACGGATCCTGGAACAATATTATTCTTACACGCTAACAGAAATTCTGATGAGAGACAAGCGCGTGATCCCAAATCTCGCTCTCCCAATTACAGCCCAATTAGCAATTATGCCCAAGTCTTGGGACCACGAAGAAGACTAATATTACTAGTTGAATGGCATATTCACCTCCTCAGAGGCAGAGGTTCTAAAATGTGTTTAAACAGAAGTGTCGTTATTTCATTCAACTGCATTCGAATGTCGTCCCATGTGGATATATAGGCGTGATTTTTTAAAAACATAAATCACGACATGATTTCACGATTGATAACCAGGTCTCGAGAGCTACATTGCATGTTTGATATAGTCTACAGACTTTATAATGCGCATTTAGGCCTACTGAAAAAATTAACATTTCTTGGGTAAGCCAAATAGAGAAAAGGCTACAAAACAAAACAAAACAAAAAACAAAACAAAACACCCTAGAAAAATGATAATTTAGAAGACTAAAGATAAACCATATTATTTTTTGCAGTGACATTTTATTGCACTTGGAGAACCGGAAGAGCATTATTTATCAATGATGCATTTTCAATCGAAAAAAAAGTTGCAAATCTGTCTATTTTGTTCTGAATCAAAATGCATCATTTAATTAAAGTTTTCGGTTTCAGCTCGATTTTATTGACCATTAGCCTAACGACATTCAAGGTGGTCTAAAAATGCGATGGTCACTACAAGCTGTAACATTCATTTGCCTTTTTAATGCGTTGAGGATTTGTTTGAGAGTGGATCAATATATAAAAAAGGTGAACTAAAAGATTAGAGCATTTCTGGTGGTGAAGAAGTCTGGGAAAATACCAGTGGGGGCGGGTCTCACCAAAAGACATGTTTGTGTGGGGTATAAAAAAATCCCTTTTGTGCAAAGCTGCCTGTCTTGCCTAGTGCCTAAAAGGACTGCAGAGAAGAAAACAACCTAAAGGCAGTCTCGTTGGCCTTTTTCTGCACTTACCTCTCAAACATCTGAGCAACCAGCTTTGCTTCTAGAAACATGTTAATTGACAACGGAGCTCATTACTGCATGCACATGTAACGCGGCGAGAGGGATTATAGGGACAAGAGCGCATTAATTAACTGTCAACAGCGGAGAGCATGTACACGACAGAGATCAGTCGAAATTGAGGCATTTACAAGCGACAAAAGCCCGGCTGAGACAGGAAGAAAAAAAGACCCAGACTTTTGTATGGTCAACTCAATTGATTGTAAATGTGAGATTAACGGGGGTAGCGTCAGCATTTTTAATGGGGGCGCGGAAGAAAAGGCCCCAATTAAGTCCACCAAATGTTAACTACATCGTTTCTCTCAGTTTAGCCCAAATGAAATTCTAATTAAACCGTCCTCCTTCCATCATTTTGGAAAGCAATTTCTCTCCCAGTTGGAGAAGAGCGGACCAGAAGTAGCACTTGTTAAGAGAAGCATTGCTTCTTGGCACAAAGCGCTCGCGAGGAGCATTGTAGCGCGCCAAGGGGAAAGTTAATGAGCGTCAGGCGCGCGCTCTTTGGATCCGTTCCTACAGATCGGTGTTGTTGAAAAGAAGGACTCAGCCAAGCGACCGCATGGTGTTCTGTACACGTATTTATGTCCAAAAAGATGATGATAAAGAAGGTCAACCTGCCAATATGTTGTTTAATCCAGTTTCACAGGCTGTGAACATTCATTCAACGAATAACCGAGACAGCCGAGGCTATTCACAAATAAAATTAAGGTAGGCATTCACAAATAGGCTAAACATACGTAAAAAATACAATTTATGCAAAAATGACTTGAATACATATCTACTGTGATGAAAATGTTGTCAATTTCTGGGAAAAGAATATGTGATTTACTAGGGCTTATAAAGTCAAAAATGTCTCGGGAGTGTAGCTTTCCAGAGAAGGCAGGGGAAAAACTAAAAACGTAAGAAGTCTCATTAAACGCTGAAATGCATTAAACTAACTAAATTACTTTTAATAGTAGTAGTAAAACAGCTTTTTGTTCTAAAATATTTTAAATATTTGAAAATCATATATCTGCCAAATTAAAGTGGTGTAACCAACATGAAGAAAGCTATTTTGGTGACAAGAAAGCCATAAGAAATAATAAAACAGAATTTCTTTCTATATACGTATATAAAACATACTTTTTATGAAAAGGTATAGGTAGGCTAGTTCAAGTCAAATGCAAGTAACAGCCAGAAAGCAAGAAAACGAAATGGGAGGGGGCATAAGTTGTGTACTATCACACATATCCAATGTACTTTTTTAACTGATAGAAACCACACTTTTTTTTTTTGAAAAAAAGAGAAAAGTTTAAACAAAACTAAGATTTTTAAAAAAGACAAAAACCTTCTATAATTCTTGTCACTTGTCTTAAAAACAAAGAACATAAAGGTGAGAATTCAACTGAATTCATAATTCAAAATTCAATTGAAAAACTAAAGTTTTAACATTTCTCTTTCTAGTGATTTCGGACATCCTTCACATGGATGTCTGAAACAGTGTCAAAAAGAGAAATGAAACATGCTTTGAGTGTTCACATTCCCATTCCTAAATGAGCGGGATCAGGCATTACCCATGCAGGGCCTTGAGTGGCAGGCAGCGGTGCCCCCTTCGCTGCGTTCGGCCTGCTTGTCAAGGGCACGCTCAGAGAAGGAGCTTTATTGCTCTAAGGTGTCGTGGCAGCCGCATGGTAGCGGAGCGCAGGGACTCTGCCTCGCCGAAATTACATCAATGTCAGTCTCGTGTATGACCTCCATTCAGAAGCAGTCTTGAGGGCTTCAGGCAACGCAGCTGAAGGGGACCTTCTGTCCCCTCGTCCAACTCTTTACCCACAATGTCTTAAAAGTGACGAAGGTCTGACCTAAAAACAATCTGTTCCACATTCAACAATCTCAGAGGCCCATTATATAAATATGAATGCAAGTGACGCATTGTGTTAGGAAATAAGGGATATGGGCCAAAGGAAACTGCTAAATGAAATCTAAGGCTTATCCTCAGATCTCAAATAGTTATCTGTTTAAATTGCTGTATTGCTTCTATAGAGGATTGACCTGTAATCAGTCTCATTGTTTGCCAGGATCAGTAAATCTTGGATGTCCGGTGCTAATCTTTTGACCCAGGATGCCCTTTCAGGACAATCTCCACTCCTTGTTTCCCAATGGAAGGGTCTTAATTAACTCAGACCAAAAACCCTGCTGTTAAGCTGGTACTCTCTTCAATACACCAAGTTAGAATGGAGGGGATCTGATTTAAAGCGATGTGTCACTCACTGATCCCTTAGGATGTGATTTTACGCCAAGTCCGTGATGGGTTTCTGATCAAATATAGTCCAACCCATATACCATCTTACTGGCATCTATGATTCCACAAAGAAGCTTGAACACCCATGGAAACTTTCCATTGTGCAAAAGGTTCTTTATAGTGGAAAAAGGTTCCAAAATTTCTTCACCCTAAAAGAAACCCCAAAGGGCATTGCTGAAAAAAACTTTAGAACCTTATACTATATACATACATGTTTATATATATATATATATATATATATATACATTTACACAAACAAGCAATGCACACTCAAACTACTGCCACAAATAGGATGGAGTGGATGTTTTGACTACTTGGATTAATGGAGTGAGGTGAGGTAAATAGTAAATGGGGAAAATAACAATATCGAAACCCAAAATCAATACAAAACAGAATGACATAAGTTAACCAGAACAAAAACACAACAGGAGTCCGCTTAAGACCAGCACTATTGCTGGAATAATAGTTTCAAGAATGGAGAGAATTCCCCAACAGGCTCCCAAGCAAAAGCTATTCGTGTTTAAGTGCACTACATTGACAAAGATCTTTAGTTGTGAAAAGCTCCTTTGAGAGCAATAGGTGGTATGTTTCTGATGGAAGACAAACTTGTTTCACTAAGGGGAATTTTTAATATTTATAACACTTCGGAGATCTAATTATTAAAGATTAATGGAAATAGTCAAAAATTTCATTACATATTTTTATTTAGTAATTCTTCAATTATTTAAACAGAACAAAATCAAGCAATGGCGCCATAATCCTCAATATAATCAGGCTTTCTTGTAACAGCAACTATACCATTTTTACAGACACTAGTTATTCAGTAACAAACAACTTTGTTCTATCATCTTACGACAGTGGTCTGAAGATCTGGCTGATGGCCAGGTGTCTGCAGCCCAGAGCTGATCTACAACACTTGGCCTTGGCCTGTGCCTGGGCTCTGACAGCCTCAGTTGGCAGTGGTATCCGTAGCCAAACCACCTCAGGGCTTTCCCCATTAGAATACATAATGCAGAACTAGTCATTTGG
>JAUZSZ010000112.1:21190117-21202116 GCA_034780575.1 Labeobarbus marequensis | reverse complement strand
TTAAGACTTGGGTGTGTGTGACTTTGCTCCAAGGTTCTGCACTATTTTTAGGATTTTTATGAGCATTCAAGAAGCCTTTGGAAAAATAATTTTTCTTTTAAGACTACAGGCAATCAAAACACATTCTTAGACTCTAAACTACAAGCAATGCTGCTTAGTTAAAAAAAAGTGTCCTGCTAATCTCTCAGGGTAGACAAAAGAGTATTGCAGCTTTTAATCTGCTTTAATGTAGTTTCTTCCTACAATACTGGATCCAAGGTAATCGTTCATCTACATGGGATTTCACAAAATAATTCAGCATCACATCATGTAGCCACAGCAGTATATTTTGGGATATTATGCTAATTTTCTGGCAAGCCAAACATCATTGATAGCATGCAAATAAAAACAGCATTTGGAAAACAATTTAAGGTGAGTAATTTGATATGTGAATGAGAAAAACACTGGAGGTAAAAGCATAAAAGCTAGAGTGATGACTCTTATCCAGACCCTGAAGTTTAGGGAGGGGCTCATGAATTTAAATTAATCAATGAAGACATACAAAAATGAAAATCGAAGCACAACAGAGAATAACACAAAGGCCAGATGAATAGAGCAACACCGTGGGCATTGCTTTGAGATGCCATCACGTTAACTATATGCGTGAGATATCTCCCAATGAGCAGGCATACTATCCCTCTTTGTGCAGAGAGAATGTGTTGTGGATGGTCTTACAGATTGGGCTTTAATCAAGACTCCAAGAGGAAATGTTTTTAGTTTGTTTGCTTCTCTTTTTTTTATCTCTCCAAACAAATATCACTGATTGTGGTAATTTAGTCCATTATCACAACTGAAAAACTTAAATCAGATTCAGAGGAAGACAAAGCTTTCAAGTTCCGTGTGAATAGCTCCAATTTGAAATCTAACATTGCCGCAAGACCGTGACAGGTATTTATGAGGCGAGAAAAGCATTTGGGGTAAAACAATGAAATGCGCGAGATCATTTAAGAACCAGATATGTAATCTCTTTCACCGCTATCACTGAAAGCAGTCTCTGATAAGTGATGTTCACATGGTAACTCCATCCTTTTAAGGATCAAAAACACAGGAGATGGTGTTACTAATCCTTTATACCAATAGATACACAGCACTTTTCTGAAATTGCCTTGATGTTAGGGGTGACACTAAATTGACATGCAGAGCTTTTTCAAGTGGTCACCCTTCTTTTCCTGACGTTTCATTGACTAGCCTTCACAAGGCTTGAGGATGAATTCTGCTGTCCCAGAGTCATCCGCCGTTATGTGTCTCCCCATTTCTTGAAGTTATCTTGGGGCCCAGGAGAGATATTTCTGATTGATCCATAGCCATCGACTACATCTTTCTGCTGCCTCTGATGCATATTTGATGTTTTTTTTTAGGGACTGACTAAATGGATCCCTCGAGTTTTATGCTGGATGTAGCTGTAAAACGTCTGCACCACACTTTTCTGTGGTTTTCCAGCCCTGTTGCTTTGCATCTGCTGCCAGTTCTGTTTAACATTGCCTGTGTGCTTCGTCTACTGAATTCACCAATGGGATGTTAGGTTAACAGTGTTGACCATGGGCTTTTAAACTGTGGTCAAATGAGTCCCAAAAGTTTCTAGGGAGGCTGCGTAAAATTTGATAGCCAAATAAATAAACAAACAAATAAATAAATAAATAAATAACAAGGCAAAATCTAACATAAACCTGATAGTTCTATAGACAACAATTGAATTATTTGCTTTGGCGTCAGTACTATGACAAGATAAACGCTAGTAACTCCATTTAGAATATCATATTACATGTTTAATATATATTTGAGGTATGGGGTCAGATTTATTTATTTATTTTTTTAAGAAGTAGATACTTTTTTTATTCAGCAAGGGCATGTGATCAAAAGTGACATTTATAAAAGCATTTATAATGTTACAAAATATTTCTATTTCAAATTAATGCTGCTTTTTTGAACTTTCTATTCATTAAAGAATCCTAATTAAATGTGATAGTTTCCTCAAAAATATTAAGCAGTACAACTGTTCTCAACATTGATAGTAATAAGAAATGTTTCTTGAGCACTAAATCATGTGACACTGAAGACTGGAGTATAGTGGCTGCTGAAGAAGGAATAATTTACATTATATATATATATATATATATATATATATATATAAAAAATATTTTAAATTCTAATAATTTTTCATAATATTACTGTTTTTAGTTGCAGCAGTCTGGCAGGTGGTTGGTTATGGACATCCACCAGCATCTTCCAGTCAAGAATAATATTCAGCTGTCCAGTTTCTACAAGTTTTTTTTATTTTTATTTTTTTTGGTCTCTCCTGGCTGCATGAATGCCATCGGTCTTGCCATGTTGGTTATGCTCAGCCTGGAGTTGGTTGTCATTTCTTTGGTCTCAATTGCTGCCGCCAGCCTTTTTCCAGGACCTGGTTGTGTACCTGTCTTGAGTGAGGCTAGTTTTGTACCTTAATGTCAGGATGTATTTGTGGGCTGCTGGAGATGGACAGAGGGCAGACACCATTCGCCAAACCCTTTTTCTGGCAGTGGAAGCACATCACATGTAGCTCTGATAATAAATCTAAGCCTATTTTCTTCGCCTATACATGCTTCATGAACAACTTAAGATACGTACAGTACATTTAAAAAAATAAAATAAAATAATATAATGCAATGAATTAGTGTGTTGATTCTATTGTATTAAATAATAAGATCAATACATCCATATTGTATTGCATTATATTAGAAGGGTTGGAATTGCATAGTAGTATTAATAATAATAATACTTAATAATAATAATTTAATCATAAAATATGGCAAATTTTAAATAGCCATCAGTAAAAAAAAAAAAAAAAAATTTGTTATGGAATCTACCAGCAGGGGCTACTGGGGTCATGCTAACTAGCCAAACCTTGACCCCGTGGTTGTTACTTTGTGCCATGTTGATCCAATTTGTGCAATTTTCTCCAATAAAACACTATGAAACAGTTAGAACATAATCAGTGTTGTCCATAAGCATGTGTTTTTGTCAAAATTGCAGTTTTTATCTAATTGTATGTTTTTCTGGTTTTAATGGTGGCAGACAGGGCCTCTGCCACCCCTAATGAGCCTTATTAGCAGTTCTGTTTATTTATGTCTATTCATGGGAGCAGAATATTCATTCCAGTGTTTTTTTTTTTAATGTTTTTTTTACTGTTGCTGTTACTTAGGTGTAGGTATCACTCACTTCGTACGTGAAAGCCCAATCAAGACAACAATACAGGTTTGACTTAGACACCAAAGGAAAATATTGTCAAATTTAATAAACATTACTAATGAATGAAACATAGGTGCTGCTTTAATGACAGCCAGTGGAAAGCACTGTGTGTTGGCACCACCAGCCTTTCTGCACCTGTTTTTCTCATCTATTAGGATTCAAACAAGTGAGCAAATGAGGGCAGAGAGAAATTCTTGATTTAGTGCATCCTGTGGGATGAGATGAACCTGACGGGAAGAAGACATGTGTGGTAGTACACAATAAATCATTCCGACATCAATTATTTATTTTTCCCTCAATGCACCGATGGCATAACAGAGGCTCTCAAGTCCATGGGCTACAGTGATTGTTAACTGTTCCTTTAGCAAACCCTTTCTCTCGGTTTTAAAAAAAAATCAATAAGTACAAAGCTGCATGTAATAGCTTTGTGTGTAACTGTAACAAGTAACATTAATTCAATGGCTGCAATCATGTGGCCAAACACTGTATCGCTAACCCTTGTTCTTTATCTTCAGACCATGTTATTTGAGATGAAATTAGGCTACAGGTTATAGTTTAGTGCGAAATACGTGGTGGGACAGGAAACTAGGCAGCGGTAAAAGCAAATATGCATGTGAGTTAAATAAATGGCTGTTTTACAAACAATCAATAGCAGCTTGGCTTTACAAGTGTAGTAAAGAGAATGAGGCATTTTTTCTCTGTGAGGCACTGCTGGGTTCTTTTCAACTAATGCCTTGTGAAGGTAACAATGCAAATCACAACTTGAGGCATTATTGTGTTGCCTTCTAAATTTTTTTTCAGTTCATTTTAAATTTCATGAGCTACATTTTCCCCAGGATACTTTGAGTGCAGAGATAAAAAAAAGTTCAGCATTTATTTGAAATAGATTACTATTATAACATTTTAAACATCTTTACTGTCACGTTTGATCAATGTATCCTTGCTAAGTAAAGATATTAATATTTTTGAAGCATTAAAAAGTCTTTCTGACCCCAAAATATTTGAACGTTGTCAGTGCATATTATTAACATATCAACAAGCAGTATAAACAACAGAAGCATACAGTAACTTGTTTAGGTTTATAGAATATTGAATTCAAGGAATTAATTTGTTAATTGTTGTATTTTACTTTTTAGATGCTGTCAATACGTCCATGCTATACATTTTTGAATCACAATACATTAACTCCATGAAACAGATTCAAAGTGTTTCTGCCTCACTGTACCAATTTTTGGCTTTAAAAGGTTTAATGTTGTGCTTTCTGCTATAAATTGCAGATTTCTTTCTCTTTTCCCCATCCTTGGTTTCTTTCTAATCCCAACAGTATTTTGTTTTCCATCTCTTCTTGCTGAAATCTATTAACCCAATCATTTGATCCGGGAGTGCGGGCGTTGACCTGATGGATGGGTAGTTTTTGTGGTTGAGAGGTGAGAGTTCCCACAGGGCCGCGGTCTCTCTGAACCTGACTTTAACCTTCATGGACACAACCCTGCTACAACACTGGAGCATCTTTATTTAGTTAGTATTTAACTCATTAGAATGGTTTAGAATGGAGATTGCAGGTTAAATGTCTACATTATTTTCAATGTTAAAATGATTCATCTCACACAGTCCATTGACATTTTAAAATAAAAAGCATGCAGTATGTAAAAGCGCACAATAACAAAGACTAAAGTGTGGTAATTACCTTTAAATACAGGGGTCGTCAAGCTCTGGCTGTTAATATGTGTTTGACATCCTTTATGATGTCACTGGGGAACTGTTGGAGCTGTCGTAAAGTTAAATAATGACAATTCAGAGTAAGAAATATGGACGAAAAAGAGAGCTGTGAACACAGCGAAAGATTATATGAATTTAAGGTGCTCCAGAACCATTTCTTCTATATATATATATATGAGCTAAAAGTTCATAAACTTTCACCAAAACTTCAGCAACTACAACTCCAGCTTAGTCTACTGAGGTTAAGTGTATTTGCGAATTAAATGTCATAGTGAATCAGATCCATCCATATCCTAAAATATACACTTTGGTCACAAAAACTAAAAACATGTTGGGATGTTATTTCTTGTCATTCCCGAATCAAAAAGACACTGGAATACTATTAAATGCTAAATACTCTTAGGTATTTCATTTCACTGACTCACATTTCAAAGTTTAACAGTGAAGAAAGTAGACTATTATGTCTGTTCTTTCTTGTAATAAAGCAATATGAGGTAAATGAATGCAAGCTGTGTGGAAAGAGATGCTCAAATTATTCTAAGAATGAAAGACTGGAAAAAGTATCAGTGATTAAACCAATTATATTCTTGATCCAAGAAATTACCAAGTGTAATTTTTAGTAAGAAAATAAATTTCCATGGTTCTGCTGCATTCCCTGTGGATTTGTGCACTTTGGTAATGTGTACTGAATGTACTGAAGATGATGAACAATATTATGAATTGCTACTTGAATCTGTGTGGAAGTTAATTGTCCTTCTGCCAGTGGACTGTTTTTGTATATTTTTTTCAACATTGTTTTGTTCATCTGTATCTGCAAACATTCCAGTTTGACAGTTATGTGATTTAAACTTTTGTTGTACTCTCAAACTGAGCTGAATACAAAAGAAACAAAGAACATAAGGAACGAAGAATAAAGTACCAGTCCAACCATACAACTATTCAGGTTTATTTTTAAAAGCACTAAGCTCTTTATATAATGCATAAAATTAGTTCCATCTTTTCAGCTGCACCGCTGTGATAATGTTTTTGCTTATCTGTTCATTTAAAAAATTCATCTCAAAGACAAGGCCAAACGTGGGTTATTCAGTCTAACCAGTTGTACAAAAGAAAGGCAGAAACTGCTGGTGTTTATCTCTTAGATAAAATGGTTGTACTGTGTGAACATTAGAATGGGCAGAACCAGAAAAATATGCTATTATTCTCAGACAAAATGAAGCCAACTCTATAAAAGAAGCTTTAAGAGAAATTCAGCTCTGTTTCCTGGAATCAATCTAAGTGTTTCATGGTTATTTTGAATTAAAATACAAAATACAGTAAGTTACAGTAAGCAGTTATATTGTGAAATATTATTACAGTTTTAAAAAATAACTGCTTTCTATTTGAAATTTAAAATGTAATTTATTCCTGTGAGGGCAAAGCTGAATTTTCAGCAGCCATTGCTCCAGTCTTCATTGTCAAATGATCCTTCGGAAACCATTATAATATTCTGATTTGGTGCTCATGAAACATTTATTCTTATCATTGTTGAAAACAGTTGTACTATTTTATATTTTGTGGAAACCATCATACATTTTTTTTCAGGATATTTTGGTAAATAAAACAGCATTTATTTGAAATATAAGTAATGTTATAAATGCTTTACTGTCACTTTTGATCAAGTAAATGTTAAATGTAAAAATCTGACCAGTAATGTGTGTGTATACACAGTATTTACAGTATTTAAGCTTTAGCACAAGCCAAGGATTTTTTTTTTTTTTGGAGTCACATTTACTCAGCAATCTGAAAGCTAATACGTCTACCTCTAAGTGTTGGCTGTAAAATCCCAGCCATAAATTCAGAGGCCCTGGTTGCTTACAAAACATTTGGAACAATTACACTTGGAAGTAAAAGCAATATCCTGATAGTACGGTGCAGGATGGATTGGAAATCCACACAAATGCAGCTTAAGACTGCCAGCTTCTCTCAATATACCTTCCCTGAGGTTTAGTTGTGCTTGTGTCTAATCAATAAGGTTCATTGAAGTTCTACATGCTCAGATATGTGTTTCAACAGACAGTTTCGTTCTCTGCTACTCTATTCCTATTCATTCTGCTGTAGCCGCTCTTTTTTAATGATTATTTTACACTTAATCAAATAATGCAGTGCGTGCATATGCGTTCAAATGAAATCTCTTGAATGCTTGACATTTCATAAATACTGTGCTATGCAATGCGCTCACTGAGTGCGGGCCATTGTACTAGTTAAAATAATGAGAAATAGTTCCTTTCTGATATCCATTAGATGGCCATAGAAAGAGTTTGTGAGAGTGCTTGCTTTAAGAGCATTTTAAGTCTCAGCCTTGGCCTTGACTAGATCATCTATCCTCCTTCGCCAAACACAGACGCACACAAACAAATGCATACTCTCAAAACAACATTTTTTATCTTCCGACAAAGTAAGTTCACTGAATAAACAGTCCCCTATGCAGGCCATCCCATTACAACTCCCCCCTTCAAATGCACACACAAACTTGCTTTTTTCCGGTACTTTCCGTTACAATAAATCACAGAAGATCCCCATTTCTAATACCACAAACTAAAACTCATCCATTTAAATAAACCGAGTAGACTGTACAGATTACGACTTTATGTCCCCGCTATGGCCACAGTCCAAAGGTCAGGCTGAAGCAGATGATCAATCGCCTGCTCATTGGAGAGTAATTCAGAGTCAGTTAGAATGATTCATTTGGTGAGGGGGGTGAATCAATGCTGGTCTTAATGAGATTCTCCCATACGCTTCTTATCTGCAGCCAACACTGACATCCCAGAAACATTCATCCTCAGGTAGGACCTGTGCAGCCTGAGGCGGGAAGCTTGGCTCATTATGTATTTCCCTCCTTCTTCAACCAAGACGGCCTTTCCTTCTGAATACTTAATGCTGAGAGTCATAACCCTAAGCACTCCAAAGGTTTAACAGGCTTGTGGAGCTCAGTCGGTGTTGATTTCATCTGTTATGACTTGCTCTAGGACGTCCGGTGATGGTTTTTTCAACACTTGGGCTTATAGTGTGGTGCAAGCTGGTGTTATAGTGGTTTTCACTGGATTCATAATTTGGTCTACTAAACATCCTTCTGTTGAGTTGTTCTCAAGGTATGAATGCAAAAACAAACATAAGATAATTGTTTTTTTTTTAATATAATTTACTTTTTTGTAAATAAAAAAATAAAATAAAATAAATAAAATACAGTGCAATGACTAATCAGTTTATGCTCACCAAGGAATTATATTAATCAAAGATACAGTAAAAACAGTAATATTGTAAAATATTATTACAAATTTAAAAAAAAAATCATTTTAATATATTTCAAAATGTAATTAACTCCTGTGATGGCAAAGCTGATTTTTTTTTTTTTCATGCTGAATTATAGCATGACTGATTGCTGATTCTTTTTGGTGAGTGAATATTATGCTCAACAAAGATTTTTATTAATATAAAAGACAGTAAAATACAAATTTTCTAATATATTACACTTTAAAATAAATATATTTTTGAATTATTAAATATAAAATGAAATTAATGAAATATATTAAATATAAAATTAATATATTTTAAAATGAAATTTATTTCTGTGATTGCAAAGCTGAATTTCATTGCTCTGTATATTATTTCCTGCTGGATTATAGCATGACAACTGTAGCTGAATTGCTGAACAACTCCTATGAGCTGATTCTTTATAGCGAATCAAAATGCGTAACCAGTGTAGCTTGATTCCTTACACAAATGACTTATAAGCTGAACCTTTTTAGTCAACCAGTAGCCTAAAACATGACCATGATTGATGAAATGAATAACTTTTAACAGTTGATTCTGTTTTAAATCTTTGCCTGAATTAAAAACATACATTGCAACCAATGTGTAGCTCAATATCTGCACAACAGACTCTCATCAGCTGATTCTTTTAGTGAATCAAAAGCATATATAGCATGACCAGTGTAGCCTGCTCGCTGATACAAATGACTCTGAAATGCCTGATGCTGGCTCTTTTATTGAATATTTCTAAAAAGTTTGAATCACTCTGGAAGAGTGCCCTGTATAATTTACAGCATTAGCACAGAAGGAATCGCCTTTACATATATGCACAATAAATGTGCCTATGAACACGAACAAAAACTAAATATGCAAATGAATCAAATGAAGCGCTTGTGATTTTGAATTGCGAAATCCACATAAAGCTCTGTTGTCGACCAAATTCATATTTATTTTTGTCATTTCAGGTGAATAATGTGCTGAAAAGAGAAACAAAAGGAGGGAGTGAAGTAGAGAGAGAGGTGTAGAGGGACTGTGCCAGGAAGCATAGTTACACTCATTACACTGCGACTCACTAGCTGGCACGAGAGCCGTAGCAGCAGACGACTTCATACCGGGGTGGCTCATTAACATCATTGGGAAGGAGCTGTGATGGTGAAAGAAAGAACAGGAGAGCACCAGAGAGGGAAGAATTATTGCTTTGTTGGGTTTATGAGCTTTGTTGGGTTACATTTCCCAACTCAAATGCAGTCAAAGGTATATGAGCTTCAGATGATCGTTTTTGGTCTTCCAGGAAAACAGGAAACGGGTGGACTGCCGCTGTGCTGTACAGATAAAATCTCACATAGCACTCTACACCAAATACAATATGATTAAAGAAAGCAGAGAATCTCTTGTGCCGAGGCTTTCTTCACATAAAAAGGTCTATCAGTTTCCCATAATCCCCCATTTCCCCTATTAATCTGTGGACAGCCACTTTGAGAAGATCCTATCTCTTCACACAAGCACTACTTTTAATTTCCCCTTGAAGAGGCTGGCTAATGAAATCACAAACAGCTTGGCGCGGTGGGACGGGTGGAATGAGTTCGGGAGATTGAGAAAAACTTGAAGCCTAATTGGCAGCGCCCGTGTATCCAGTGTAATTGCGCTTTATCTCCAGAGTCACCTTCCAGGGTCATTAAGACCAGAGTAGATTAATTGAGCATAGCTCACGAGTTCTGGAGGAAAAGCTCCTGAGAGCGCAGAGTTCCTCCATTACTCAAGTGACAAAGCTTCCTTCGCATAAACACGCACACACACACATACCCTCGCGATCTATTCTGGGAAGAGTTTTAGGTAACGTGTGAGTCCTTGAGCTATGACAGGTGTTGAAATTCAAATGCAAGTGTTTGACATGTTTCTAGATCGGCCCCCCTGTAATTGCAGAGTTATGCTATCATTAAAATGCTCATGGCCCCATTTGTCTGTTGCCGGGTTCGTTTGAGGCGACGGCAAGGCATAGCGATTCGAGATTCAAAGCAATTAGGAATCTAAATGACCCCACTGCATCCAGCTGAAAGTGAGATTATGTTAGATCATATTCATCGCATTGACACATTGTTCGGTTAATTCATTGGGTTTATCTCATGCTCACAAGTACCTGGCGATGTACTGGTTTCAAGGACCTTGTAAAGCCTACTCTTTGTCCTCAGACCTAGTGCGATCTTGCACCATTTTTCAAGAACAAAGGCTTGCAGTTCTTTGAGGGAGGAAATACTCTAGGTGGAAAAGTATTTTCTGCCTTCCATTTCATAACCTCTGGAAAAAAAAAAACAGTTTGTTGCTGTGTAGATTTGGGGACTAAGGGGGCATATGATGCTACTGTTATGTTTTTTTTTCCACAATCGCTGTCTGCCTTTGTTTTTTGGACTGAAACTCATCATACAGGTTTTGTACGATATAGGGATGATTCAGTTGTAATTTTGGGGTAAATGACCTTTTAACATCATTTTGCACCTTTGAAGAAGACATCTGACTCCAGCAGCCAATAAACATAGCGACTAGGTTAAGACTGTCTTAAGAACTAAGTAAGAGTATAGCCAAGAGGTAATCAGTCTTACTTTTCAGATTCCTATTCAATACCTTTTTGTAACTGATTTTAAAAAGTTACAGCCAGTTAGATGACTAACTTTTTATGCAACCAGGCGCAAATCACTTCTTACTTGGTTATATTTATCGTGTTAACATACAATAATTTGTACAAAGTTTTTTCCCAGTTTAATTAAGTTTACTGAACAAATTGTTTATTTGATTATGAGTGAAGTGTGCACAAGAACTTCTAAAATAGCCTCTTATTCTCTGATTGACATAATAATAATAGCTATTAAAAGATATTTTCCATACTTTGTCTTGTAATGATTGTAGATGGCCCTAGTTTCCTGCACTGTACAAGCAATTTTTGAAATTCTGAAGCAGTTTTAGTTTCTGTGACATTTAGCAGTTACCATTTAGCAGTTTCTGTAGCAGTTAGCAGCTTTTGTGTAAGGTCTGTTCATACTAGCAATATGCTACTATCATAGCTTTTGAGATTGCTTTCTTTAGTTTCACATTTTTTTTAGCTTACTTTCATAAGATTAGTTGCAATTTATGTATTGTTTCTTATTTTCATTACTTTTACTGGCGTGTTAATTATGGTTTGTGAAATCACAATTTTTAATTGTCACTCTGTGAAATGTCACATAAAGACAAGGTCCAAAATGAACTTGTTAATTTTGCTTTTAATATTGTTTTTGTTTTAGTGAGTTGAGAAATTATCAGCCATTAACATTTTTTATTTAACTGTGCCTTGCATTATCGTAAAAAAAAAAAAAAAATGTTCCCTATTAAAATTGCTTTTTTTCTTGCATATTTGTGATAAAAGGCACAGGTCGTAGTGTCACTAACAGAATTAAATACAACTTGAGCCTGTAAATCTGCACCTGTCAGGAACATGAAGATTGTGATTATATCCCTAGTTTTCTTTTTGGTTGCCTTATGTGAAGAAAATGTAACAGAGTAGTTCTAGAGTAGAAAACAAACTGATAAACGTCCAGTTATGCAACTTCCACTGAGCTAAAGTTGTTAGGAGACAACTGTATGTCTTTGATTTGAATCGCTCACATCACTAACGTTCAGATCAGACTATAGTTTGATATTCTGCTTTAAAAAATAGTCACCCCAAAATAAAAAGTCTGTCATCATTTTCCACC
>JAUZSZ010000112.1:20991947-21004546 GCA_034780575.1 Labeobarbus marequensis | reverse complement strand
AACTGTTTTGATAAAGGTGATAAATGGGCGGCATTAACTGAACTGAACATGCTAATTAAGCAATCTGTAATGGGATTATGTGATAATTTACCCTACCACCATTACCCTATCATAAGTGGTAATTTACCCTTTACTATATATATATATATATATATATATATATATATAATAGACTGTACTGTACGCAGTCAATACTGTATTTTCTTTGCTGTCTTTCCTTGCTCTTTCAAGCATACTTTGCTCATTGTCCTCACTCAGCACAGGGTTTTGCAATAATTAATTCCCTCTTTTTGCTGATCTATTAATTTAATCTGTTGTATGAATAACAGGGTTACAGCAACTAGCACATTATTGCCTACAGCCTCATTTTTATTCAACATATGAGCAAGCCCTGAGCAGACAGTTTGCGGCCTTGGTTTTAAGTAGTAGTTTTAACTATTAATTCACGACAATGTAACTTTAAACAGATCAGTGTTAGTTTAACACTTGTGAGAAAAACATAACATAAAAACTTACTCAGTGCTTTCAGTGGTGTTACAAAGGCCACTCAAAACCAGGCTTAGGGTTTGAATCGAAGTCATTTTGTCATCTCCTAATTCTGAAATTTAGTTTTGTCCCTTTCATCGCCTTCAGTCATGGGAAGCTTTCATCCCCTTCGCTTTTCATCACCCTCACTTTGTGTGTCAGGTGCGTGTGGTTTTGTATTCTGGGGAGTGTCTGCACTCAAACACAGCTCGAAATGTTTAAAAGCTTTGCCATTTTTAAGATGAAAGAAAAAAAAATACTACAGCACTTAAGTATGGCCTCCACTTGTACAGTTTATCTGTTCCACGACCAACCCAGGTGCTTGGGTTGCACTCGTTACTCTCACAGGGAACGACGGCGTGCAAGATCAAAAATAAATATATTCATGTATTTTTCAGAAAGATAATAGGATGCATTTCGGTCCACTGTGGCTTTGTTGGAAGTTTGCATAATCCTTGCAGCAATATATTCATTACGAGGTTAATAATTTATTAGCAGTCTTGTTGATGAAATGCCTCTGAGATGCTTCAGCAAATGTTTGCTGTGATGTTGCCATTCCCCTTTATTAGTTGTATTAGTCTTAGCTTAACCTTGTACTTTTTGCATTCATGTGGAAAAAAACATAATAGTTATGTTCATGTAACACACGATAGGAGGTGTTTTTAAATACAAGAACGCATCCACATGCAAAATGATAGCTATCGTTATCTTCGGAAAAAAACGGCAGCGATATTTGAAATGTAGGACACAAAATGGTCCGCTTGTAAAAATAGAAAATGGATGGAACAAAATCACCTGTTTGGATTTCAAAAGAAATCATTATGCTTTTTGTATGAGTGTTTGTGTGCATGTCGGTGTCTTTTTAGTGGACTCGAGAGGACATGAGGGAACACAGATAAAGATGAACAAGTTATTTTAGGGGAAAATGCCAGGAGTTGTACTTCAAAGGCCTTCAGAACTGCAACATAGACCATTGCAGAACAGGGCTGTTTTCCCACTCCGAGGGCTTTTAATAAATGCATTCAATCTCACGCGTTTATCTCCGGGTTTATTACTTTGAATTGGACCAAATTACTCCCATAGGACCAAAAAACAACGCAACAGCAGTCTAGTGTTCTAAATTATTTAAACCATGCACATTGTTGAAGACGAGGAAAAAGCCTCTTGATTTTCAGGCGAAATACAGGAATGCGTTGCACAAACTACACGACCCTCCGCCCACCGCCCTCGTCGACTGTATACTCTTGTTCTTAGGAGAGGTGAGAGTTGTAGCATAACTGAGCAATTAACCTTCTTATTGTCTCAGAATACAGGTAACAACCCACGAGACCTGCGAAAACAAAATAAAAACATGCAGAGCTCAAAATGAACAAACTGTTTCTTATCCCTGGGTTCTCATTCCCAGCATTACTGTTAATTAAAGCCGTGCCATCTCTCTTACTTTGCTTCTGCTTCCCTTTCTGTAATCATAACCTGTCATGTCCTTACTACAACAAAATGTTAATGTTTTTGGTTGCATGTGTTTTAATGGCCCTGTCAAGGCTGGGGAAAAACTAAGGCATGCAGAGTCACAGATAACACAAAACGCCATAATTAGATTTCAGCTTATAAAATCATTATTTCCATTTCCTTCTTCGCCGCACATTTATCTATTACCCATAAAAGATTTTCATAGGAGAACCCAGTACTGTATTTCATAAAACAGTCCATATGTGGGTGATTCTTCAAGAAGACAGAACAATTCTGTCCTCTTTTATGATTTTAAAGACAGAATGCTTAAATAACTATCTAGTTTTAAAACAACCATAGTAAAGACTTTTACATTATTACATTTTTTTTTTACTGTTCTTTCAACCGTTGTATTTATCAAAGATTTTCCTGAGGGCAAAATATTGTCAATATTGATAAAAAAATAAAAAATAAAAAAAAAAATAATAATAATAATAATAATAATAATAATAATAAATACTTCATAAGAAACAAATCAACATATTAAAATGATTTCTAAATCATGTGACCCTGAAGTAAATTATATTTTAAAAAATCACAATGTAACTGGTTTTACTGTATTAAAAAAAAAATCAAATAAACAGCTTTGGTATGCCGAAAATACATATTTCAAAACAAAACAAAACGAAACAAAAAATCTTAGGAACCACATGTTTTTTGAATGGTAGTGTTGATTATAACAGTGTAAAAATTTTATTGGGTTTAAAGGTTTCCTAAATTTTTTATTGGGTTTAAAATTGTATTTTCCTCATTTTAAAGAAGGTTGAATTTAGAGACGGTAAATTTACCAGACCTTTTCTATATTTGGATTTTAGCTAAATAATAATAATAATAATAATGATAATAATAATAATAAAGCTGGAATAGTTCTTTCTTTCTTTCTTTATTTCTTTCTTTCTTTCTTTCTTTCTTTCTTTCTTTAGTATTTTGTGAACAGTTTGTGAATATTTGTGGTAATGTTTCACTGTGAAAAGTTTGTTGACATTACCTTATATACTTTAATATTACTATAATAATACTATAATATTTTAATATAAACCATCATACACAGCTGTTTTCATTTAATTTTTTTTGTATTCTTTTATTACTTATTTGACTTCAAGCCAACTCCTTGACAAAATCATTCACTCAGTCAATCAATCACCAGCACACATTATACAAAAATTCATTTGAAGATTGATCAAGGACATGACTTTTGATAAACGTTTAACATGTTAAGTTTGAAAAAGTTTTAAGATCGTTAAGTGCCACTTATTGAAGAATCACCCGTATATACATGCAGTAGGAAAGATCACCTCATGTCAATTGATCTGTCCTGCTTTATCATTGCATATGAAAGCTGCAAGTCAGATGTGAGGATGAGTCAGCAAATGGAGTTTCTGAGGTCTTGCTTCCTGACCATTTACTTTAAAATAAGGTCCTTAATTCTGCACTGCTTCAGGGATTCTGTCTAACTTCTGTAAGTTTTTAGAAAGTTTATTAAATGTCAGTTTTCAAATTCTGTGTTCATACTTCACAGTTTTTATCTGCTCCATTGACCGGCTGTGGGCAGTGTGCTGAGGATTAGAAAAGCTGGCCTTGGTCAAAGGCTTGTGTGCTTTAAGAGAAGACACGGTGATCCCATCTCACACATGGAGACATCAGAGAAAGTTAAGGCTTAACTCTCAGACAAAGAGCAACCATGGCTATTCTCAGAGCCTTTCTTTACATTTTATCCAGATCAGCATATATTGACTCTGAGTCGACCGTAAGAAGGTACTGTAGCCTCTATATTCTCCACTATAATCTGCACTGCAAAGGTTACAGCTGTTTGGAAAATGTTAATGATGGTCCAAATGCCATAGACATTTCATGACAGATAGCTGAGTGTACAGTAGTATGATTAAAAAGTATGAACAATATGCTCTGAGTCTTTATTTACTGCTGCATGACCAGGGCTTGTGGATGTTGCTATGAGCTTATTATAGAAACAGTCCTCCTGGAGCCTTGCTGAAGGCCACAACGCTAATGGATCTTTACAGGGAATGAATCAGCAACCTTCTGGTTACAAGCACTGATCTATAATCACTTCAAAGGAGAGAGCAGATATATCAAGTATCATTCAGAAACATCACTGATGCGTGTTTGTCGGCTTGACAGTTCTGTTGAGGCTTTGTTTGGAGCTACTTTACTTGACAGAGCAAAAACAAACCAAGTAACTGCCAGTACTGTGACAAAAATGTAAGTTTCAGAATATTAACGTCTTATTTTGATGTACAATATAAAAGCAATATCACACTCGCAGTCGAATATCAATATGGCTGGAGTTACTTGTGGCCCTGGCATTTGACAACAACAGCGCTTTTGGTATTGCTTAATATTTTATTTATATATGTATGTATACTGCTCTTAGTCAAACAAAATACATAGTCAAACACTAGATACATACTTATATTATGAAGCACAGACTGTAAACATAACATCTAGCCTACTACTGTATGTAAACCCACCAAGTAGATACAGAAAATCCGTATATGTATATTTAAACCCGAAGAGAAAAGCGGTAGCTGTCTGTTTTGGTCATACCATCTTTATTTATTTAACTCTGATATTTTGGTCGTTGACAAGGATTGAGTTACATGTGCACAGAGCAACTATTGCCAGAGAAAACAAGTTATTGAGCATTACGTGTAGAAACCTTGATCTTGTTGATTTGCATTACCCTTGTTGAATATTATGTGAATCTTGAATTCATGTATGCATTCATGGTGGGTAATATCAAGTGGCTCTTATGGTTTCATTGAATCTTCTAACCTGGATACGCGTTGAAAAGCTTGAGTACTTTTACATCTGCACTTCCCACATGTTTGAGTTGTGTGCTTTTCTTGGCAGTTCTTTTACTGTAACAATCTGCATTTGTTTTTCAAATCACAATGTTTAGAATTTTCACACTTTGACACAATAGATCGAGAACGTAACTGCTTGTTTAAAAAAAAAAGAAAGAAAAGAAATATGCCCGGTTTAGATCTGAGGAGGCTGTGTTAAAAGTCTGAACTGCTGCCCTGCTCAAAGGCCAATGTTGTGCCCTTGGGCTACTCACGGCTTTTGTTTTTCGCTTCTGTTCTCCAAATTGCTCTTCGTATTCAACACTTCTGTTTTACTTTCATCATGACCAGTGAGAAAGACAGAAAGCGAGAGCCGCAAGACCTCAGAAGGGAGGTCTTGAAACGGAGCTTAAAGCTCTAACGATCTTTCTGCAGCCTGCAGCTCTTTCTCTCGCTCCCTCTTTCTCTTCATCCACTCCATTCTGTTCATTAAAATCAGTGCAGAGCCCGTTGGGACAGGCACAAGGAGGGCAATGGATTTCTAGTCATTTAAGAGGAGCCGCTAACTGAAAGAGAACAGGAAGGAGAACATCGGAGGAACAGGATCCCACAGTCAATGGATAAGGCCTAAAGATAAAAAATTAGATGTGGCATTGTGAACATGTGGAGGAGATCGGTGCAACGCCGCCTCTAGTACTTGTTAAATGGCTTTCGGTAAAGTTTTCGGAAGAACTTTTGACATGACTCTTGCCATACAGTGGCTTGTGTGTTTGTCTCTGCCTTTTTAAATGATGAAAGTTTCAAGTAACTATTTTTTTCTTTGAATATATTTTAAAATGTCATTTATTTCTTTGATGGCAAAGCTCTTCAGCAGTCATTGCTCCAGTCTTCAGTGTTACATGATCCTTCAGAAAGCCTTTCAAGCCAATAATGATAATATCATTATTAATAAATATTAGCTTAAAAATGTTTTTTTTTGTGGTTTTCATGCATTAATTTCTGTGTTGTGGATATTGCATTACTGTAGTGTGTTGTTACAGCAGTAATGTATTCACATTGTGAGATAAACTAAGTTATATACTAGGTAGAATGTGCAAGTTCACCCATGCATTTATTGTTTATGCAGATGTAGTATTGCATATAAATTGTAATATTATGTTTATGTTGTGGATATAGGCAGTTTCTCATACCGTATAGGATATGTCTGAGTAAACTAATCAGAACGGTTCAGTTCACTGGTGTTCAGCTCTTTCAGATCAAGTGAGTCAATATGCAACATACTATGATTGGATCGTTTGGATCAGTAGTTTCCACATTTTGTCTTTAAAAACATTGTTAGTATATTGTTAAAGGCGTAGTTCATCACAAGATGATAAAATTGTCATTATTTCTTCATCCCATGCCATTCTAACCTATTATTATTATTTTCTTTCCTTTATGAAATGTCCTAAAACAGGTTTTCCATTCAACGGTGATTGGAGATTTTAAATGCCAAGCTCCAAACAAGACAAAAAAAAATTATCGTAACACTTATGTTACAGTAAGTCTTCTGAAAAGACATATGCCTGATCAAATAATGTGTTGGGTCTGTTTTTTTTTTGTTTGTTTGTTTTTTTGCCAAGAATGCATGAAGCCTATCATGGTTTTCACAACAAAAAATAAATAAATAAATAAATAAATACAGTTGTTTTCAAGGTTTGTGAAAGATCATGTGACACTGAAAACTAGAGTAATGGCTGCTGAAAGTTCAGCTTTGCCATCACAGGAATAAATTACAATTAAAAGCTAATTCATTTTTAATTTTACTGTACTTTTGATCAAACAAATACAGACTTCTTTCAAAAACCGTTTAAACGGTAGTGTGTGTTATAGCTTTGAGACGTGATCTGATTAAAATATGTCAGCAAATGATTATATTATATTATAGTATTATTGTATATTGTGTGTTGTTGTAAATTATATTGTGATATTTTATGGTGCTTTTTTTGGAGCTTGGCATTTAAAATCCTGCATCCACTTTTTTTTTTTCTTGTGTGGAAAAGCTACCTAAGGGCATTCTGCTCTTTTGTGTTTTAGATAAGCAAGACAATATTACCGAATTTGCATGGCATGGTGGTGAGTAAATGAGGACAACATTTTAATTTTTCCCTTTAATATCTTTGAGTGTTTTTCTCACCATACTTTCATCAGTAGCATGCTATAATTCTTTGTTATCGCTGACAAAAACTATTTGTCAACAAACATTTCTGTCAGTATAATTCGTTGACGAGATTACTGCTGATTAGACCCCCCGATGAGTTCTGAATAGCGAAATAAAGGCGAGCGATTCCACTCGCTGAATATATCTCTCTTCCGTGTCTCCTCCTGGTTTCACAGGCCATTGTGTTCGGAAAAGAAAACCACTTGTGTCGTACGCAGTCAGACTACTTTTCCCTGACCTGGAGCGAGCGCTTCCTTAGAGGGAAATTATTTCTGGTCTTGTAGTCCTAAATACTTAAAGGTCCATCAACTGGGAACTCCAGCCAGTCGGGTGCGGTGTAATAAACCAGACGGACGCGGGGAGGACAAAAGCGACCACATTATGGCTTCCGCCCCCTCCCTGCGACGAAATGGATTCACACCATTTCAGCCTCAATGGGCCCTTGTGGATCTAAATGTCTGTTTTGAAATATGGAATACAAACTCTGTCGGGATTGACAATGTCTCTCTGCCAGCGGGCTGTAAACAGACCGCAGGTGAAAAGGGGACGGTAATGTCGAAATGAACCCCAAGACTAACTATAGACACAGTGGAACGGACCCCCTTTGGGCTTTGGGTGCACCTTGAGTGGATAACCGCTCTTTATGCACTTTTCAATGAAAATACATTGGATTGGTTGATGATGGTGGAAGGCTTGCCACTGGGTCTTCTGATGCAGTGTTACCACACGCTGTCAATTTTTCATAGCGGCGGGGGGGAGGCTGTCATTTGCTCTCTGTCTTACTGTCACCACCTCCTCCTCTCCTTCTCTTCTTCGTTTCAGTCTCTTTTCTCTTTTTCATTCAGCGCCGTTTGGCCCTGTTATGGCTGCGGCCCATCTGTGGGCAGTTAGAGCGCTTTGTCGAAAGTAAGAGAAGCCCTCTCTGAAAATCTCTCTCTCTCGCTCCATCACTCGCTCTTATTTTGTCCCTATTTCTCGCTATCTCCCTGGGTCCCTCATTTGATGGTCTCTTTAGTACCTGCTCCCACTTTTTTCTTCCAGTTATTTTATTTTCTCTGTCTCTCTCTCTCTGCCGTTCTGTCACTCCCGCCCTTCCTTTCTCTCTGCCGCTCCCGTGGACCCTAAACCCTCCTCCCCTCCGCCAGTGAGCAGTAATGACAGACATTTGTTTAATCCAGGCAGTGGGAAATGAGATTAGAGAGAGGAGAGGAGAGCTTACTGCACTATCTCCCACACTGTGCCCACAGGCTCCGACTGCATGATGAAGGAAGAGAGAAAAGACGGGGCAGGCGGGGAGAGAAAGCAACTGTGAGACGCAGAAATAAGACTGAATATGCATGTATGTGCAATCGTTTACTGACTGTGGGCCCTAAACATACCCGCTGCAGAGACACTGTGTCATTGTTTCACTTTGAGCACAAACTCATCGCTGTGATGAAGAAGATGAGATGACGATCAACTGTAGCAAACAATTTAACCCCGGGGATATCCCCTCCCGTTCAACCATTCCCTCATGATTTGGGAAATGATCATTGTATTTTAAGAGTTTTGTTTTGCTTGGCAGATTATGTAAAACACCAGTTTTAAGTTGCTTTAAGTGGTAATCGCAGGACCCGGGACAAAAAAAAGAGTGAGCTCTAAGTGTGCCTAGTGCCTATTTAACATCTGCCTTTTAGCAAATTAGTTAGGACTAATGGATAAAATGTCTCATGATAAATATTCATGAGCAATTGTGTAATAATGGTGATGTTAAATAATGTATATGCATTTAATATAAATTTAAAGCTTACTGTAAGCTTAGAGTATATTTACATTGACAGTCCATTTTTATGCTGAAAGCAAAAAAAAAGGGGGGAGTAAAGAATAACTGAAATTAATTTGAAAAAATAACAAGAACAACAACAATAATAGTTATAACGATTAGTTATACCTTATATAAAATGTCTATACACTATAGTTTTTGTTGTACAAGAATTTGACAATTATTACATTGATTATATCACATTTTATTTATTTTTTGAGAACTATACAAAAACATTGATTAATTGGTTAATTTTTAAAGTGTTGATTACCAACCTTGGTTATTTTATATTTATAAGCAGCATAACAGTTGTGGCGCAGTCAATGAATATAAAATCATACTTTACTTGATAGGTGCCTTATAAACATAACAGTGTTACCGTAAGATATATGACTGCAGAACTTCAGACTCTCATCCAATTTTTTTATGTTTTGTCAGAACAGCAGGCAACGAGTGAAAAACAATTCAATGATTATGTATAACAAAATCTGCTGATGAAGCTGTTGGCCCCCTACTAGCCCTTGGAGTTCTTTCTCTGTTGGTAGATCATTTTTGTTACTCTGTGTGTTAACGCACTGTTTACCTCCTTTCCTCCTGAGATCCTTCTTTTCTGACATAGCTACCAAAATACCTTTCAAACACAGATGCATTTTCCTCTTTTCATCTCTCTATTCTTGAACAGCACGTAGGGCACTGCATTAAATAGAATCTGAATCAGTCTGTGCTGCTTTGGCAACATAACAAATTTTAGACCTTTTTTTCCCCCGTTTGTGACATTTGCGTGCGTGTGTTTGTGTACTACACTGGCTCACAAACTGGCTGACTACCCTTCATTTCCAATTAGTCAACGATACGCATATAGAACACCCTCATAAAAACAAACACTCACTCAAACAAGTGAGCATGTATAAAAACAAGGGAAAATAGTTTGTGGCGATGCCAGAATGTGCTGTATGGACATCAAAACATAAAAATGTTTTCTCCTTTCCCTTGCTTTTCTATACTGGTCACCCATCAACACTGATGCAAGAAAATGTATCTCTTATCTCATATTTTTCTTAGATTGTGAAAACTGCATTAAGGGATTTGGGATCGTAATATTACATTCATAGATGAAACTTAATAAGACGAGGCTCAGTTGATTTACTCATAAATATTGTTCATCAGCAGTTTCTTACTCAAAAAAAGAAAAAAAAGTATAATCAACAGTAATATCTTACCAGCATTGCATTAATTTGCTCCTGACAAAGCAGGCATATTATGAGCATCTTAGCTTTGCAAGAATTTATGCTTACTTTCATCCAAAAATCAGCGAGCCATATGGTCAGACGTCTATGTTCTCTTAATTTGCAGAAGTTATTGAAACCAAAAGTCTGGATCAGCACCAGTTGTGTCTAGTTATGCCTTTGTGCTGAGAATTACAATGTCAAATTTGACCATAAGGCTTTTAATAGTATAGTCTCTTTGCAGCTTACCGATTAAAACAGGTTATTACAGGTTGTGATGCAGTACTTCAGTGCTAATTAGCTTTAAATGCGAAAGCATTTGGTGTTATGATGGACTACAGCAGATTTTAATACGCAATACAGAGCAACTGCTGCATTGGCACACACAACCCCAATTTATAGTTTTATAATGTAGAATAAAGTTTTGTACTGTCAGAAACTTTTTACCCCTGTGGCACCGTACATGTGGCATTGTGATCATTTTTCATCTTCATTTCTGCTTGCCAGAATGACTCCTCACCTCTCTGTAATTTCATAAATTTGCAGTCCTTTTTGAACCCTCTGTTCCTGTAGCTAATACTGTGCTTTTACACTGTGATGTAGCAATTGAATCCTTTTATAAATGGAATACTTCAGCTCCCTATCTTTCATTTTTCAAACACTGCTTTAAGGTTCATGTGAACACTGGGGGAACCTGAAAAAACTCACAAGTGCCTCTTCCCATTGTATTTTCCTTGAATGTTTCAAGAGGCTAAATGCATTGATAGAGGAAATGACCAGCTGATCAAGAGTAGTGATGGTTTCAGAAAAGTCTGGTTATGTTTGCTTGAATATTTTAGTGTTCTGAATTTTGTGTGTAATAACTCAGCTTGTTAATTCTTTAATGTAGATGTTCGCTGTATACAATGATAAGGAATGTTTCTTGAGCAGCAGATCAGCATATTAAAATAATTTCTGAAAGGTCGTGTGACATTGAAGACTGGAGTAATGGCTGCAGACTTATTCAGCTTTACCATCACAGGAATGAACAAAATTTTAAAATATATTTAAAAAGTTTTACTTTAAACAGTATAAATATTTTACAATATTCCTGTTTTTACTGTATGTTTGAGCAAATAATGCAGCCATGATGAGCATAAGACACTTCTTTATTAAAAATCTTACCGATCCCAAGCTTATGAGCGGTAGTGTATACATAATCGTTCCATTTGTTAATATTAGTTAAAAACATTAGTTAACATAAACAATGAACATTTGTATAAACCGTTTTTATTAACTAACGTTATCAAAGATTAATAAATACTGTAACACACATAAAAACTAAGACCTTATTGTAAAGTGCAAATACCAATAAATTCATATATTTTACATAGAAAGTTAATTAATGATAATTCGATTATGTATATATGCCCGTCTCTCTGAAAATGTTAAATGTTTCAGTGGTGTGCCCATTTCCTGCTGCAAATCTCTAGCAGTTTAGTATTACGCTGTTCAAGTGGTGTTTTTCAATCCTATTCCTTTAGCTGTGTTGTAAAGGGTGTATCTTTCTTTGTTTAGCAACAACAGCTATAACAAGCCATGCGCTGTCTTATCACAGCATTCTGCTGTATCGTCTAAAGTGCTAGTTCTGTACTTTAGTATTTTGCTGGAGTATCAGCACCGGCCCAGTGCATCCCTTCAATGCGTGAGACGAGGTGAGAGTCCAGCTGGGGAAATTACAGAAGCAGCCGCTGATTGAACCACTGATGGAGACCATTTGAGCCACAGTGCTGCAGCAGGAAATTGAATTACCCTCACAATCTGTTTGTGCTGTACGTGCATCCCTCTGTTGTTCCGTTACCTCTGCCATGTGTGTGTATGTTTGTGGAGACTGTTTTCGATTACCTCGCTGAATGTGTGAAATCCTCCTTATCCGCTCTATGGTTGCACACGGCCGGATTTAACCATGTCACACCTACAGGATATTACCTATTTTATGGTATGTCACATGGCTGTAAAAGGCTGCGCCCACAACTGGGAAAGGTTTAGAGATATGAGATGATGCCTGAAGGCTCCAGACCTACTGAGCCTAGTTATTAGATTGAAAGTGATATTCTTTGGTCACTTTGGACTTCCATCTTCACATTATCTATACTAAAGCTAGATTATCAAGATCAGACTCTGCCGGGTGTACTCCACAGCATAGATAACATATACCCTACCATGGTGAAAAGCACAAATTTTCTTGCAATTCACAAGGTGAATCGCAACTGGTGAGGTTAGGCTAGTTAAGAAGCCTAATGCATCTAACACCGTATCTACACCGGACGCAACAGCTAAAGTCTGTCTACACTGGACACGACTGTTGAAAATCATTTGAAATTTGTGTCAATACGTCATAAATAAAATGTGGCAGCAGTTTACTCTCGGGATTTGTCGTGTTGCGCCGCGCCGCATCCAGTGTAGACAGCATCACTGATTATAATTAAAGCTGCAAGCAGCGATGAACGGGCCCTCGCACCCGGGCTCACCGCCATCGGTGGCTTCATAAAGAC
>JAUZSZ010000112.1:20898842-20909117 GCA_034780575.1 Labeobarbus marequensis | reverse complement strand
AAGCTTTTACGGATTTGGAACGACATGGGGGTAAGTGATTAATGACAAAATTTTCATTTTGGGGTGGAGTAACCCTTAAACTGTTCCCTCCTGGTGGAATGACCTGCCCAACTCAATCTGAGCAGCTGAGTCCTTAGCCATCTTCAAGAATCCGCTAAAAGCATATCTTTTCCATCTTTATTTGATCCTAGCATTCTCTCTTGAAAAAACTTGCCCCTTTTAGACTTGCAGTCTATTCATTTACTAACTGCTTGTTTTCTTTAACTAACACTAGTTTCTCTATTCTTTTTGTATTCTATCTATTTGTTTTATTTTATGTATTATACAATTAATAAAAAGCAAAAAAAAAAAGACCTCTAAAACAAGCATGCTCTATTCTTTTTCCTAGTCTATCTGTTTTCTTTTTATTTATTAAATAATTAAAAAAACAAAACAAAACAACCTTGCTACGTTTACTGCGTTAGGCTAAATGAGACTTGTCATAGCACTTGCATATTGCTCTTTTGTTGGTTTTAATTGCTTCCATTGTCCTCATTTGTAAGTCGCTTTGGATAAAAGTGTCTGCTAAATGGCTAAATGTAATGTAAATACATGAGAGTTTTTAAAAGACATTGTGCCCATATTACCACATTGGGTGTGCATTACTTTTCAGTAATTCAGTGGCCCGTTGTCAGTTATTACTTACTTCATAGAACCGTCGATGCCAATAAAGAACCTTAATTTTTAAGATGGCATCACCGCACGCCGAGTTGGCAGTTTAGACACAGGAGCTTCGAATGCCGCCTTATAATTTGTCTTTTGTCTGGGAGGATTATTTAGCCCTCACTGCTCAACTTGATTTCGCCTCAATCTCTTTTCCATTCTCCAGCCTCTTCTTTCTCTATTTCACCCTCTTATGCACAGTAATTCCACCTGCCGCTCCCCGAAAGGTCTCGTTGCAGTCGCTCTCTGTTGCAGCAACGGGTACCTGTGAGCTTCGTGGATGAGCAGAGCTGAGGCGGAAGTGATTTTATCAGCGCCTCACAGCTGCCCTCCTCGCTCGTTCACAGCTCCCTCCCTCCGCTACAGTCCCTCCATTTTCTGAGCCCCTGCAGCCAGAGCCATCAAGCTGTGAAAAATTAAAACAAAAGAGGGAAAAAATACAATATGTTTGCTCAGATTTGCCTCACATCTGTTTGAGCTCTTCTGCCGACAAACTGTGTTTGTGAGACATTGATAGGCTGACCTGCCTACGCATGCTTGAGTTGGCAACCCCCGCCGGGGGACGCGAGACAGGCCGAGAGAGAGAGATAGAAGGCTGGGATTTGGCGAAAGCGTCTCGGCTCGAAAATGCAGTGCCACTAACGTCGAGGTGTCAGGGGAAGAAACAGCAACACAGGATTACATGAAAAGCTGACAATTCAGAGATGAGCGCTAAAGACACTAAATGAGCCGCAGGACGGTCCCCTTCCCCTCACATGCACACACAGTCAGCCCATGTGACAAGCTGAGCCTGTTTGATTGGTCGCTTCAGCCCTTTTCCTTGGCCTTTGGATGAATCAAGTGAGGGTCAGCGGCAGCTCTAGTTTTTCTTGTCTAAATTATTGATGTGGTATTTCATCACTCTTTTTCATTGGGCACCCAAGAGGAAATGTCATGGTATGCGTCACTGTGGTATTGCTGTGTTATAAGGGCTGGTTTACAGAGGCCTTGATGTGATTTGTCATTTTGAATGGTCGTTTTAGCAGAAACCCCACAGCTATGTTTACGATCCTGGCTCTGGACTCAGGTGTGTACGTACTGCTCCACGACTGTTTTGTACCATTGCCTCACAAATAATGAGTGATTAGTAGCAATTGGAAAGGTATGTGCTCCAATTAAAGGTGTGTTTGTCTCTACGAACTGGCTTCTGTACATTTCTAATTGCTCTTTTATAACTCTGGAGACTTAAAAGAGTTCTCACTTGTGATTCATTCAACTCTGTTTCAAGGTTTTTCCCCTTCTGTTTGAGCAGTGTTGATTTTTTTTTTTTCATTTTGTTTTAATGTAGTCTTTAAATTCAGTATTTTTTTTGTTTGTTTGTTTCATTCATTAATTTTAGTCAGTTTGACTAAAATATGACTTATTTGACCAGGTTTAATTAAATAAATTAAATTTGCACTGAATTAAATAAATTAACTAAATTAACTCTTAATTAACTCAAACCTGATTTACCTAAACCAACGTGATTATTATTAATTAAAAATTTTAAAAATAATTTTTTTGTTAATTGAAATAAAGCTGAAATAAAACAAAGCAAAAATGTTAGATGAAAAGTACTAAAATAAAGCTAAACTGAAATAAAAATGGATCTATATAGAAATAACAAATAAAAATGACAAAAGCACATAATATTAAATGTAACTTTTTAAATGTAATTTGGTACAATTACAAATTACATTTTAAATGTAAACTTTTTTCATTTAAATTTAATTAAAAATTAAAATTAAAACTGAAAATGTAAAAATTAAAATCTAATTTGAAACCCTACTAAATACTATAGTAGTATATAAATAACGCTAAAATAATGTTGACCCAAACACGTTTTTATGAAATTAATCACTGTTCATTCATTAATTTTTTTTTTAGAACTTTTTTCCTTTTGAATCATCATTATCTTATTTAAAGCATCAAATTTAATTTTTTATAGTTTCTTTTTAATATGCTGTCTTTGTGAATGTCAAGATCTGCTTCATATAGAGTGTGCGTATCTGTTTTCCACAGTTTGCTGGAGATGGTATTTATGGCGGATCCTCCCACAGCCACTATCAAAATCCCAGGCTCATTACGTTTCCACGACAACACCAGCTAGGCTCGTCCAATGGGCTGCGGCGACAGAAGCGAGACTGGGTCATTCCACCAATCAACGTGCCTGAAAACTCCAGAGGACCCTTCCCTCAAGTTCTCGTCAGGGTCAGTAATGGTTACGGTTCACAGCTCACTGTTATAAAAAGCCTGAAAGATTTATTTTTATTCAAGGCACAAGACATCGTCATCGCTTTTACTTAATGATCATATGGAATTTTTTGACACATGCTACTTGGTTGTTAGTAAAACAGATATAACATTCAGCCATGAATGAAAAGACTCAAGATCTTGGCAAGCTTTGTCTCTCAGAACAGACAGTTCCACAACTGAAGTTTCACTGTGTCCCTTCGAGACATAAAAGAACAAGCCTCTCTCAAGTCTCCTCACAGAAGCTTTTACTCAGGCCTCGCACTTCTGAAAGACAGAGCTTTCCTCGCCACGTCTCTTAAACCGCAGAGAAACCTAAGAGGTTAAAAAGCAGTATCACAGGTGAACATTTTCAAGAGCTTTCTTTCAGACAGCTCTTCTGCGCCTGCCGCTGAGAGCTCTTCTAAGGTAAGGAGAGGACTTGTGCTCCCTCTCTGAGTCAAGGGTTGATGAGGAGGGGGCTCAGAGGTAGATTGGCACAGGGTATCAACATCTCTCATCCATCTAATGCTTCTACAAAGCCTCTCCTTAACTTTCTCCAGGATGAGATGAGAAATGAGCTTTTGCCGGATCTTTTCTATCATATCTACAGGGTTCAATGCTAGGTTAGATGTAAGGCATAACGCACAGTCAGGGTCCTGACCAACCCTGCGTTCGCCGCCAACCAAGAACGTCATGTAAATTCTAATTCAGTTCTATAGTTTGAAATTAATTTGAATGAAAACTTAATGAAATCAATATAGCTTTTTAGCTTTGAGACAAATAAACTGAAATTAAAACCGAAAAACAAATTAAAAAGTCTTAATGTTTGAAGGTTTGTGGGCCTTAGATAAAAAAAAAAGAAAGTGGTAATTGTGGAATATAGAGTTTATTGGTCATTACACTCCATTATTGACCAATCAGAATCAAGTATTTTAGAGCGCAGCATATAAGAAGAGAAATTATGTGACTGAGGACCATAATGGAAGACTCTAACATAGTTGGTATGGCAGCAGGTACTCCACATGTTGAAGAGCATGTGTTCTCATAAAGAGTTTTTATAGAAACCCGCACACGAAAGTACCCGCCTCTGCAGTACTTTGAGGTGCGTTATCCATGATTGAGCTTCTCTGGGGTTCTACAAGCTTAAGTTTGTGTTATCTGTCGTTCAGACTCCAGCCTAGCCTTAGCATTCTGTGGACTGTCCTCATAAACTCCCTCACGGCCACTTGTACCTCAGATTACACCCAAGGATTACTACAATCTCTTTCCACCGATGCGCACGCAGACGCATGGACATCACTTTAAACCACCCATATGGAAAGATTAGAAAACCTGTGAAAAAGCATGGAATCCATTTGAGGAGAGTTTTGATAACTCTTCTCACCTCTAGCCTTAAATGTTTGGCTTTAGAGACCTGGGTCTGTGGGTGTGTGGAGCTAACATGTTATGCTTGTTGACTATTTTCAGGCAATAAAAGATTACCTGCTGCAGCCAATACTAGGCAAAATCCACACTATGCCAAAGCAGATTATTCTGTACTGAAATAATTATAGAAAAAATATATATGGCTTCTTTTCAGTTCTCTGGATTTTACTTTACATAGAGAATTCGTAATTGAGGCTTGCATTTCATGTCAAAAACCCATCCTTTATGCATTTCTGAACAGTTTCTTTAATGTAGAAGAAGTCTTGTAGTACCAAGGACACGATGTAACACACAGAACCTTGAATTACATCCATACATTTGCATGCCGTTTTTAAATTTTGAAATTCACATCTGAGCGCATTTCGCTCTGCAAGAGCCTAGCCTGACCCATTTTTTAGCTCCCCAAAATTTGTGCTTATTTCTCACTGAATTAGTCAATACACTTTCGAGTCTCATACATGTAATTATGTAACCAGCAAATTATGTTATTAAGATTAACAACACATTTTACTATTTACTCGATTTTAATGATATTGACTCTGTAATAAGAATGGAAACAAAAGATTTGGGCGGTTTCATTGGCGCTCACCCTGTCTAAAGTGAGGGCTGGGCTTGTGTGTCATGCTGCAAATTGTCAATAAGGTCCAGCATTAAAGTTGATAGTGTGCATCTGCTGTTATATCCCTCTTGGATCTGTATTTGGTCTAAATTAAATATAATTATGTAAGTAATTATATATATAAAACTTTTCTGTAGTTCTGTATAAAGTTCTGTATAAAATATTATTATTATTATTATTGTTATTATTATTATTATAAATGTATTAGACACTATAGAACATGAAAATAAAATGTATTAGACAAATGGGACACTATAGCATAGATTCTTATTCTTGAGACAATATATTTATTATAAGTTTAAAAATATTTTTTTAGAAAAGAAACTGCTCTGTAAAACAAAACTATATATATATATATATATAAAACCGAATTCATATCATTCTTACAGGAGTTCAGAATCTCTGCTCTAGTGTCTAATTACCTCTATCACACAGTTGTCACTTTCTCTGCCTATTGTCTAGAGACGCACATCACCGGAGGACAATAGCGAGTTTCACTCACACGGATAAAAGCAAAGCAGCATTTATTCTTGTTTACATTTTCTACATCCCCAATTACCTACGAAATTCGAAGTCCAATACACAGCACGTCCCCCCAACACACGCACACAAAATGAAAGCTGTGAATTCTTAATTTACTGACTAGCTCGAATCAATTTCCATTCTCCTATATTGGTCCATTAGCTCCGAGGGGAGATAGGGAAGCTCAGTGCACCTGGCCAGCTCTAATATTCACATTCTCGGTGTCCTATTATTTGGTGAGCGGAGCCGAGGCTTTGTCGTCGCGTGGATGATTTACAAAATGAACTGCAAAGGGGTATGTGTGCAAATGCCGCTAATGTCTGCTTCCGCATGACAATGGTGCTCGATGATACCTGGAACTGAGCTCCGAGAGAAGAAATAGACTGGGATGTTTTGCAACATAAAGCTTGGACATGTTTGCAACATCATGCTAACCTGCTTGTTTTTCAGTATAGTGCAATAAATAGTGTAGTTGAGACAGGTCATGGTTCGAAGAGCATGAACTAATAGATTATAAGAATCTATAACAGAAAATTCTGTTTTCATTTATTCAGCATTATGGAACCTTTCTTTTATAAATCTCTAAAGGACAATGTTTGAAGATTTTTACCATGCAGTTACAATGAAAAGGAACTGAAGCTTTCAAGAATGCAAAAGCACCATAAATCATCAAAAAAATAATCTGACTAAATCAGAAGTAGCAGTGACTAAATTTACGAATGAATCATTCTAATGAATCAATTGATTTGGAATGACTCGTTTGAAAAGTTAAATGATCCAGTTCATAAGTTCATCTCACTTGTTCAATGATTTGGTTGCAGTGGTTAACACCTCACTTGAGGTGAAGATTGTCAGTGACTAACAATTAAAATCTTGGTTTCAAAAGCATCATAGCAACCACTATATTTGTAACTTGAAAGCACTTGTTTCAATTAATTGTAATGTGTGTCCACTCCAGCACGTTTTTCGTAATATTTTGTACATGTCGTACAGGTTTGGAGCAGCGTAAGAGTGAATAATGGATGACAGAATTTTCATTTTGGAGGAAAGTGTTCCTTTAAGGACAGGCTGGGAGAATAAAGACTTGGCCAAAATGTTTATGCAATTTTGTCATATATGCAATCTAAACAGGTTTGCCGCAAACTCCTTGGGCAGACCAATGAAAGACAGAAGTTTAGTTATTCTGTTTTGACTGGAGTCGAGATATCTGAGGGCGATCACCCACACAAAGGAGACATCAAGCTCTAATCTAAGCTTCTTGCTATGTGATTACACGTCTCTACCTCAAGCAAAAAATCCAGTGTGGTAGAAGCATAATTAGATCTCATGGAATGCTCCTTGACTAAAACTGGCAGTCATACATAGCCTATAGCATTACAGCTAGTGTAAGTGTCCTGGTGGGGCTCTTCTATTACCGCGTAACTTAATCAGAGCCAGTAAAAGCATGGGTCAGAGGGTAACATATTCACTTGAGTGGAGAGTTTGAATGATCGTTATTTCTTACGCTGGCCTTGAATAACTCTGCCGTTAAATAAGCAAGACGTATAGTAGGCTACTTGTAATGTGAAACTTAGCTCAAGTGTTAGAAAGTTCACTCGCTGAGTACCGAACTTCCTTGAATGTGGGCCCACACGATTTCGGCTTCAAGAACCTGCGCTAAATGGCTTGATGCAGCGGCCTGCTTGCGTGTGTGAACGTGTGTGGGTGTGCGTAATTTTAACTTAGAGAATAATATTGTAATGAGAATGGTGTGGACTGATCGTTTCTATTACACTAAGAAGGTATTGTGTGGTAATTTAGCCTGTGAGAAAGTTGCACTGCCGAATGCTTGTCACTGACCTCCCTTATGTTTCTACCGCCCACGCAATCCTCATATTTGTATGCAATGTTTCATGTTAGAGGTTTCTAACACAGCCTGTTCTTTACATGTGTGGACATTTGTGTCTTTGACAGAAGCATATTTATCACTGGCACCTGTTTGTTTGATGGGTTTTAGTATACTATATCTGTTGTCGTATGTAGTATGGACTCTGAGTAGTATGCTAATTGTCTGTGTGTATGCGTTCAGTATCTGAATAACCTCAATTCATTTACCAAAATGATTAGTGTAACACAGATCAGACTACAAGGAGTGTTTTATCCTGTAATGAACTGCACTATATTTGCCCTTTTCCAGTTTGATGGAGGAACCGGAAATAATATCTGCTGACACATTATGTAATCAGAATTTCAAATAATGCAAAAAACATATCTGTTTTCACTTATATGTACATTGCTTATTGTGTCTACTTAAAGCCGCAGTCCGTAACTTTTTAATGTTCAAGATTTATATAATAAGCGAGTACACCATGAATCCATTTTCCTGTTTTTGGCTTGTCCTTAATCACTACTGTACACCTATAATAAGTATTTATATTTGGGTTATTTTAGACTGGTTCGGGTAGGTATCACTGCGGAGTAGCCCGGTACCTGCGTGATTCGTCATAGACTTAAACAGAGAGAAGTAGCTCCACCTAAAATGTTCTTTTATTAACCGCTAGAGCGCCAAAAGTTACGGACTGCAGCTTTAACTTAATACTCTAATGTTAAAAAATGTGCTACAACTTAATGTTTTTGAAAGATGTTCACCAAGGCTGCATTTATTTGATCAAAAACACAGTAAAATATTGTGAAATATAATTGTATTTAAATTTTAAATAATATTATTTATATTATTGAAATATTATTTTATTTTATATTATATTATTTATAACTCTTTTCTATTTTAATATATATTAAAATGTAACTTATTCCTGGCAAAACTGAATTTTCAGCAACCATGATCCTTAAAAAACATTCTAATATGCTGATTTGCTGCTTAAGCATTTCTTATTATTATCAATTTTGAAAAAAAAAAAAAAGTTGTGCTGCTTTTTCTCAGAAATTTTTGCGAATAGAAAGTTCAACTTTTATTTTATTTGGAATAATATTTGAAAATCTCTTGTAACATTATAAATGTTTTTACTGCCACTTTTGATCAATTTAATGCTTCTTTGCTGGAATAAATGAAAAAATAAATAAATAAACAAACAAACAAATAAATACATAAATAATTGTACTGGCACCAATCTTTTGAATGGTAGTTTACACACCTCATAATAGCTAGTAAGTCATTCCCAACACAGTCCTCATTGGAGGGTTTGTTGTGAAAACACTTTTTTATTTTGAGACTCAAAAAGCTATAAATTTCACCCAAGAGATACAGGAAGCCATTTGGAGGCTTATAACGCTAAACTAACACCCCATTAACCAGTGACATCATTACGATCGCCATGATTCGCTCCATCCCCCTTATTAGGTCCCTCTCTCATCTGCATCTCTGGCTCCTTCTTTATTCTCTATCCTTCCCTGCCTCGCCAGCGCGCTTGACATTTCTCCCCGCATCCATTCTTCATGCTATGTGTGCGTGTGTGTTTATAAGAGCATGGAGTGGAGAGAAAGAGACAGAGTGAAAAGATGGGCGAGGTGGATGGCTGCAGCTAGCACAGTAGAAAAAGTGCAGAAGCAGCACAACGCCATCGCCGCTTCTCCTGCAGTCGTGTAGAGATTGTCTCTCTAATTACCCGGCCCCCCTTTTCACGCCGCTGCCCCACCTCTTAGCTTGTACCCAGGGATTTGTCCATTGTGCTTTTCAATAGACACAGCGTGATTGGACTGAAAGCAGTCATTAGCCTGTGCCACTGTCTCTGGGGTCCTTGCGCTTTTATAGAGGGAAAGAAAAAGAGAGTCTCATGCCTGGAGATTACAGTTGGACTCTACTAGGGAATACATAAAGGCTCTATTTGTACTGGTCGCCCATTGTGCTGACTTTGGGAAATTAATGTCATTGTTGATATGTGGAAAAACTCCTATAATTCCATGAGTATCCAGCTATTCAGCGGCCAGCTATTTTAATTGCAAAGCTAATGCAGTATTTGCATTTGTGATTCAATTCTTAGCACCCATTAATATTAATTTTCTTCCTAATTATCTAATTTCTACACCATTCTGTTCCCCTCCTCACGGACGGGGAAAAGGACTTGGCGGAGCTTGTGTGAATACGGTTCATGCTATTTCAGTTTGTCAAGTTCTATTCAAATGCTCTGACGCAGGACTTGATGACTGTCTTATTGCTTTCTCAGCATTAATAAGACTTTAAGGCACACACTGTGCACACTTAAGTCACATTTAAAAATGTATTCATTCCATTGCGTTAGATACAAAATGTCAAACCAGTTGGCAAATGATGCTAGATTTGTTTTTGTTTTTTAGAGTTACTTTGAACCAGCTGGTTCGAAGCTTGTTTTTGTTTATTATATATAGAGAGAGAGAGAGAGAGTAAATAAAATTTCTGCATAATAATATTATTTTTTGTATTTTTGTAAATACATTTATATATGTGTGTGTGTGTGTGTGTGTGTGCGCGCACTAAATTAAAAAGTCTCATTTAAAACTAATTTGAAATTTGAAAAAAATTTCTAACAAACCTATTTTTGTAAGGAGTGCTTGACTGTCAGTCAGTTTGACATTTTGTTAATTTTCACAAAGACAAAATTCAAAATTCAATTCACTTAAGTGTGCCTTAAGTGTCAAAATACTTCTGGGGCTTTGTGTTTTGAATGCATGTGTATGATATAATTTGACAAAACAGCTCTAACGTGTTTAGATAAAAAAATTTTTTTTTTTTTTTTTTTTTGCTATCTTTGAAATCGGAGAACATATAACCTCGCAAAAGC
>JAUZSZ010000112.1:20766372-20777693 GCA_034780575.1 Labeobarbus marequensis | reverse complement strand
GTGCACAAGAATTTATTTTTTGGTGGAAATGTGATACTTTTATCAAGATTCTTTGATGAATAAAAAGTTCAAAAGAACAGTGTTTATTTGAAACAGGTTTTTTGTAACAATGTACTGTACTGTCTTTACTGTCCCCTTGATGACATTTGTTACTGTCACACCAAACCTTTTTACATAATAAATTCTAATGATAAAATTTGAATTCTAGAATTGTTAAAATAATTAAATCATACAAATGTCTTGAGAGATATTAGTCTAGTTTTTTTTTTTGTTTGTTTGTTTGTTTGTTTTTTAAATACACATTTTTTATCTTTTGTGTTTGCTGCTTCCATCTTAAAACTAAAGCCTTGTAAACATCAAAACGCAAGACAAACCAAACATCCCACCCAAGCTTCCTGTTTCAACAGGAAATACTTCAGAACAGGAAATAAACTACACTCTACACATTTTTAATGCTGTGCCAGTCAACCCAAAACCTGACCCAAAACATTAGTCATGAATAATATTGGATATATTTTGTGAAAGAAAGAAAGAAAGAAAGAAAGAAAGAAAGAAAGAAAGAAAGAAAGAAAGAAAAGTGGGCCAATCAAGCTGTATCTCAATGACAAGCTGTACAGAAACAAATGTCAACTTACTCCCAGTATTTCTCGCTGGGGCTCTGGCTTGCTGAAAAATCATTCTGGCAGGTTTGATTCTCAGCAGTCACGTTCACTGCTGCAGCAGTAAAGTTGTAAGCTATTAAAATACAACATTAGGTCTAAACAATGATTCACTGCACTACAATCTTGATAAATAAATACTTTGAACATATAAAATAGTAATTAGATCTGTAAAGACTAGTTATAGTTTAAACTCTTATCATTATAAGCACAGAGCTGTAAGTTTTTTTTTTTTTTTACAGTGTTAAGTGTGAAAGGCAAATTTCCCTTACAAGCCAGTTCACCTAGAAAAATCCAAATACTTTCATTATCTGAGCATTAAGCCATGGTATGTCTGACACAGAAATATGGGCCTCTTTATAAAATAAACTGTACATAACAAACCTGTTGAGTTGCAGTCCTTTGTACTCCAAGGGAGAGGATATTGAAAAGATGCAAAAAGGTAGTAGAGACTATAAGCAATGATCACATTATAGTAGATTGCCACAAAAGTGCTAACCAGCATCATTGTGATGCCAACACCTACAAAAAAAATCACATAAAAAAGATATGTTTAAAGTATAAAAGTCAAACTTTTGAATCAATTTGCTTAAATATGTCAGCACTTGATCTGCACATGTTGGATTTTTTTTAGTTTTCACAAACCCCCTTAAACCATGTAAAGGTCCTGAGGGCAAATGTAAATATGCAATCTGCGGATCTGTGTCAGAGGAGTATTTGTTCTTGTTGTGTCCCAAGGTTGGTTTAATACATTTGTGAATTAGCCTTGAGGCATTTACCACATTGGTCGACCTCAAAATGTGGCAAAAGTCCATTTGAATCCACAGTGTATTTTTAAGAAACTCCTCAGCAGCTTTTAGATCTAGGACTGAATTCAATGTTACCTTGCAGTATAGGCAGAGCTTTCCACACATTGATGGGGCCTTGGCTGCAAAACTGTCCGAAAGAGCTCTCCATGAAGAACAAAGGAAGTCCAGCAACAGCCAGCATGATAGTGTAGGGGATGAGGAAGGCCCCTTGAATTGTTGAAAAGATGCAGTATTAAAACCAGAGAGAAAAAAAGAAAATTTCTTTAAATATGATTTTGTGCTTATATAAATGCTCATATAAATAAGTTATGAAGGAAAAGTAAAATATATTGGCCTTTTTCTTGCTCTTCTATATGAGTAAGACATTAATTTAACAAACAGTATTGTGAAAAATTATATTAAAAGTCATCTTACTGTACCTCCCCCATGTTTGTAAGCCAAGTACGGAAATCTCCACACATTTCCAAGACCAACTGCATAACCGATCATAGACAGCATGTACTCTCTTTTGCTACTCCAGTTTCCCCTGTCAGTGTTTTCATCTTCCTGCCCAACATTAGGATCTGGCTTGTTAGATTCATTGCTATACTGCAACAACAAAGAAAAAAAAAATTAATGAAAAAATAACTAAAAATAAAAATAATAAGAAATACTCAGAACATGTCAATAAATAAAAATTGATGTAAGCATAATTGTTTGTTACCTGCTCAGCTGCAACTGAGTTTTTGAATAGTACTCCTGTAATGTTGCTCAAGTTGTATTTACTCATTCTTCAGCACAGTATCAAGAGCGACAGGTGAAGTGATGGATACACCTGACAGTGAACCTGAGGAAAAACTGTACACAGTAGTCTTATATAGTTCACATACAGCCCTTCCCACCCCGTCACAACATGACAAAACATCACATTTAGTACACATTACAGACATTGATCATAATCTCAGTTTGCATTAACATTTACTCTGTTGGAAATATAATACGTTATAGATCAATATTTTACATTTTAGGTTCATTTATTAATGGGATGTTTTTGGAAGAGTTACATTTCCTTGAGTGTGTAAATACATATATGGTACAACCATAATATTATACAGAAGTTTTTTTTTTTGTTTTGTTTGTTTTTTTTTAACAATGGAAAGAACCAGGCTAATTTAGTAATCACTAGGTATGTCATCTGAGAAATTCCTAAATTCCTAAGTGTCAAGTAAGTGTCAGAATAAACTACTAATTGTTGCAAACAAAGGCCCCTGATAAACTACATTTCTCCCTCAGCTTCACAGTCATCCTCTGTCATAACAGCATGAAAGTCGCTTGTTCATGATTCAACAAGAAAAAAAATAAAACATGAGGTTACATATATATTCAGCTAGATCACTTCCACGACATTTTATCAGTAAACATTTAGTTGATGCACAGCTATTTAAGGAATGTCAGGCTTGCAAAATCCAGTGAAACAAAACAGCCTTATTATTATAAAACATGTTTCATAGAAAGTTCAAAATATGATGTGGTTTTACAGAATGATAGCTATTATATAATTTAATTCCATAGAAGATTACAATAGTAAAAATCTGGGAGTGTTTTATTGTCTTTTCATTGTGTGGCAATCATGAAAATTATCAATCAAGGAAATTTATCAAAACACAAGAAAAGATTCTGGGAGTTAAATGACTCCACTTCCCTGTTTTTTGTCTCCCAAAGCATGTTAAAGTGCAGATTCCAAACCGTTATTGACATTCCACAGACCCTCAATGACTGGACACTGAGAGATGGAGAGCAAACATAAGAACTTTGTATGAAGTCCGACAAGAGAGCACAACCTTAAAATAATCAGGCAACTTATTAACTCAAAACCCTCAGCTTTTCTACTGGTTTAAACATCTCACCACCTGCATTTAAGCCTTATAAATCACTGTCATTGTGTTAAGCGACAAATTACAGTATGGTTTGCCGATACACATGAACCGTTTGTCAGAAACAGGTCATGAGGTGTCTGCCGCAGTCTGATGTTATTGCCCAGAAGAGTTTTGACTGTCATTAAAGTGCTTACCGGGTAATTACAGGTAAAGGAAACAAACAGTAGCCCCTCAAAAGCTATCTCTGTTTCAGAGAAAAGGGTTAAAATAAATGAAAAGTCATGGAATGAAAGTGATTAAATATATATATATATATATATATATATATATATATAAAAGTGTTTGAGCCAAAAATTGGTCATAAAGTTGTTTTTGTAGTTCATTTGACAGAGGTGATATAATTTTAATTGTTCAAGGAGTCATGCAAGGTAAATCTCAGGTAAAGTGGTTATTTCTTTTAAACATTTTATTGAGTTTACTATCTGTAACAAGCATTGGTTGTCAAAGTGAAACGGCGCCTTACTGACGAGTTTCCAATGTGCAATGTCCTTGTGACTTTGATTTAAAAAAAAAAAAAAAAAAAGCTATACTCTAAAAATTATCTGCATTCAGGGTGTTTGTGTCAACGGTTTTGGGAAAGTAGGAATATTACAAATGAAGACACTGATAACTGAATCATCTGCATGCACCACTTTCAAACTGTTGCGGGATGAAATACTCCCTGTTACACACTTACTAAAGTCACAATATGATGTCATAGTCCTCTCAAGAAAGATTCTAAAACAAAACAAAAAACAAAACAAAACAAAACCCGGCATCATTAAGGTCAAAACATGTACTCAGATCTGTGTAGTGTGAAAATAATTGCCAGAGACTTGCACGCTTATAACACATGACTTGCAAACGGAATTACTTTAATGTGTAACTGATTCATGGCATAAAGCACAAAAGCCACATTCTTCCAGCTTTTTTTTGAAGGTTACTTCCTTGATTTAGGCCTCAGTCTATCTAGGCTAAATGTCCTGGTTGTAGTAATACTCTATCAACATTTCAAAGATGTGTCAAAATATATTTAAAATTTAATAGCAATAAATCAATATTAAATAATGATTAGGAAACACCTGTCAAAACTTGATTGTTGACTTAAGGGTAACTTGAGACACTGTTTTATAATCTATGATATCAGAATCAAACTAAGTAAATTAGCCGCTTGTGTTCTGTGATTTGTTTAATCGAAATATGGTTTTACATTAACTAATCTCAGGTATGGACAGACCATACAACTCTTTATTTTCTATGTAGGCATTAACAAGAGCCAATTTAGATAAAAAGATATAGAGAAATATGATTTGTTTGGACATGTTTTAAACTCACGTAAAACAGTTTAGTACATCAAATATTATTATTAGCTTTATTGAGTCACACGAAAGGTCTACAGGCATGTTTAAACACCAGAACCTCAGTCATTTTTTATAACACATGCAAAACATTTGCTCTTAAAACACAACCATTCAAAAGTTTTCTTTCCCCCTTTCAGATGTGAATGGAAGATTTTGGTTTTAAAAAAGATTTCTTGAATTTTCTTTTCATATCAGATAATACATTATACAAGTGAGATGGATGTAGTCAAGTAAGATCTTTCTGTTCTCCATTCAGTTCTTCTGTCTTACATGTAGAATAAATACTCACAGCATTGTTCAAACTTCTTTCCTGAAGAAACATGAATCCACAAACAGAGTAAATCAAATGTGTCTCAAACAAATAGCAAACTGGAATGTTGATTTTAGCACTGCCAATAGTGTCATCCAAATGACAGACAAGCACGCAAACATAAAAGCACAGAAAGGCATATTAGAATGGCTATGTGGCTTTTGAGAAAAATAAACTAGCTTCACATACCTTAACAGAGGATCTCCATTTCCTATCTAAATCTCTCAATTTCCTTTTTCCCCCATTTCTGTATTTGTACTTCTCTCTAAAGTCCACAGGAAATTAGATTCCTCTCATACAACATCCCAAGGGACTATAATGTTCCCTACAATAAAAATGTACATCAACGCAAAGTCATGCCACTCTGATATAATAATGTTGAAGGGAAACAAAAAGAGACCCCTGCTGATTGGTCACTGCCATTACACGGCAATATCAGAAGCCAGACGAAGGCATAGGGCAGCTTCAGAGGGCATGTCTCCAGCACTGATCTCATTTCCTTCCAGCCTCAAGACTTGCAGCTTGGAGAAGTTCATAACATCCACCACACTGCAGAAACTGCCCAATGTAAACTCTGAAACGAATGGAAAACAAGTTTTATGTGCAATTTCAACATGTCTGGAATGGGAACACTCATTGGATGAAAATAGTTTACACTGAATCACACTAGAAGAAATAAATCAAAGTTTAGCCTTGAAAATATCTTAAAATATCTAACATCCCTAAGCAAGATACATTTACAAGCAAAGTGACTGATAAGAAAATGTCAAAATATGGCATTTTAAATATTCATGTTTTCTTGTTTGGTTTTTATATTGTTTGAAATCATAAAATCTCACTAAGTGTTATTTAAAAATAAATAAATAAATGTAAAAAAATTCTCAAATTTCTGTGGAAAACAGCAAAATGAATGTTGGGAGGGTAGGAAAATTAACATTTAAAATGAATTACCTAAACGTTGAAAACAAGACTTAATAAGAAACTATGTACTAATGTTTTGCACTTTTACATTACCAAATATATCTTTAGATTGCTTTTATATTATATTATTTATTATATTAATTTATATTATATTATTATATTATGTCTCTTTTTAATGATGTTTGGATATTTTTTACTGATTTATTTTTTGCACTGTAAAGCTTTTGTCTGTTATTCCAGTCAAGAGTCAAAGATTATATTTCATTGAAAGTTTTTCTTTGAATAAACCTAATTCTAACAAATAAGGCTGAAATAATTCCTCCTTAAATTTAAAAAAATTAAACTCATGGAGGTGTATATATAAGTGTTAAAAATATGTAGAAGTGCTGTACCTTTGATCTGATTGGCCTGTAGATAAAGATGTTGCAGATTAGTACTAACAGTAGGAATGCTCTCCAACTTGTTGAAGGACAAATCCAGCTCCACCAGACCGCTGTTGTTAAAGGTGTTTTGAGGGATGCCTTTGTTTGTGAGCTCATTGTGAGAAATACGGACATACTGCAGGTTGGTGAACTGGCTGAGGAAGTTCTCTGGAATGGCTTCGATGGAGTTGGACTCTAGGTAGAGCTGGTGGAGCATCTCAGGAAGACCATTAGGAACCTTCTTGAGCTGGTTACCGCTCACATCCAGTAGAGTTAACGACTTCAGACCTTTCAAGCCATCGATATCCTGGAGATCGTTGTTATGGAGCAAAAGTATGGTCAAATTCTCCATGCCCTCAAAAGCGTTGGGGGGCAGCTTGGTGATTTTATTGTGATTGAGACGAAGGTCACGTAGTGAGCGAGGCAGGTTGGACGGCACCTCGGTTAGGTTGTTGTTGTTCAGGTACAGGCGATCCAAGTTCACCAGTTTGGCAAACACTTGCTTGCCCACTGAGTTAATGTGATTCTCATGCAGCAAAACCCACACAAGGTTGGTGGCATTTCCAAAAGCATTATCTGGGACAGAGGTGATCTGATTGTGTTGCAGGTACACATACTTCATCCGGGATGGGATGTAAGGCATTTGTTTCAGGTTGCGGTTGTCGCAGTACATGGCCACTGGGAAGGTTGGAGGACAGTCGCACTCCTCGGGACATTCTCCTCCGGTGTTGTCGGCCTGCAGAGAGGCGTAACCACGGCTGTACAGGGAAGAGAGCCACTGGAAAGGATCTCTCTCCTCAGCCAGCGAGAAATTCAGGAGTCCCAACAGCAGAAGAGCGATTAGCTGCATTGTCACTGGCAAGAGACTTGACAGCTGCAGACAGAAAGAACACTTTTAAGATTTTGTAGGATTAATTAAAAATGCATAATTAGTGACTACCCTGCTGTAAAACCAGCCTTGGATAGACTGCTGGTCTTAGCTGGTTTGAGCTGGTCTAGCTGCCCACCCAGCCCATATAAGCTTATGCCAACTGGTTTAACCAGATGCCCTAAGCTATTTTTGGTCATTGTATGACTACAGCCTCACCAGGCTGGGAAAACAGGTAAAATAGGAAGACAAATCATTTTTAACTGGTTTATGCATTTTTTTTTTTTAGCCGGGTGGCTAGCTGGTCTTCTAGATTGTATAGATAACAAGTGCCCAAAATCAATCTGTAACCATAGCAGATCAGATCAGGCTGAAGAACCAAAATCAGTTTTGATTGCGTCAGAACGTTTTGCAACAGGGAAAGGTGCAAGAACACCAAAAATGGAATTATAGATAAAAAACTAAATACTGAAATTATTGCAGATCAGGCAAAAATAGTTACTTGTGTGTGATAACACTGAAAAATAATGGCTATTGTATAAAAAATTAACAGGTCAGGAAGGAAATCCAAGCATTTCATTTATCTATACAGTACTTTAAGTAAAAACAGTAACACAACCAAATAGCAACTCAACCTGTATTCAACTACTTTGAGCTTGTTCCACCAAATTAAAAGTTTCCATTGATGCAGAAATGCAAAATAAGACTAGAATAAATAAATAAATAATCAATCTTTCAAGCAGGCAGTAGAAAAGAGCATCACACCTACCTGATCAGCAAAGGCTCTGCCTTCTCTTTGTCTCCTTGTAGCAAAATGAAGTGGCTTTGGCAAAGACTGCAAATACCCCTTCTCCCCTACAAGCTTTTTTGCGTCCACCCTCCGAAGCCCCCTCTCAACGCCTGTCCAATTACAGAAGACTTGCCTTTCTCCATCCCAAGTCCATTTTTCACCAGCATTGAGTGGCTGGTCTCGATCACTCCCAGCTGTGGAACATGTTAGGGACATCTGCGTCTGCATACATCAAGCTTTTCTCATTAAGCAGAATGCAGCCCTTACGGTGAAACTGACTAAACTATCAACAGTGCATGAGGGAGCTGTATACAACTCTACAGACTTACCTTACCAAGAGGCACAGCAAACATGTTCCCTTCAGATTACAAAACAGACACATATTCAGCACATTTTCTTCAGATGCAGACTGAATGACTGAATGGCTAATATTAAACAGTCAGTCATTCGATCTCTTGTGCGTTTCTTATCTACTTGGAGTTTCATATCTCCAGGCACTCATTCTGAGGAATGTCAGGTCCTCCATCTCCTGAGAGGTCTCTTTGTGGTCTTTGATGGCTGGTTGCAGCCAGCTGGTTTTTGGTAAGCAGATCTGTGGCACGCTAGAGATGCTGGGCTTTGGACACACAGCCAGACAGCTTCATGTTCTGACAGCTCCAGGACTGAATCACAAACACAAGTCTTGAGGGAGCCCCCATTTTTATTTACTGTGTGAAGAGCTGAAAAACCACAGGTGTGGATGCTTTAGCACCTTTGTGTAGCAGGTTTGCTTTAATGATAAAATCATTGTCAGCCTTCCAAATACAGCTGAAAAGTATCTAATCAGTTGTATCAATAAGAGATTACATTAATAATTAATACTAAATTGCAATTTCACCATTACAAATGGGAAATTACATATGCAAGTTTCAATTAAAGTATGGTTTATTTGACACTAAATACTTGTCAGTGCATTTGAAAGATTTTAACTATATTTCAAAGAAAAAAATAATTATGAATTTACATAATAATATATTCTTAAGTCAAAAAAGCAATCCAACATTCAACTAATTTATCTAAATATAAGCCATAATAGATTTTCATTTAATTGCAAGTAAAATGCACTAAGTGTCTGAATAAATTACATAAGTATACCCTTTTAAAGTATATTAAGTGCTATTTTTTCACAATGTCAGTCTAATTCTCTAAATGGCTTAACTTAGCTAGCTGATCTACTTACTAAACAAACCTAATAACCTTTAAAACAACTTTAGCTAGACATTTTAGCATTACTTGTGAAAGAAAATTCAAGTTATAGACTGAAAGAGCATAAGAATTCCTCACTCCCCGGTACCTCTTCATACTGTTCACTATTTGGATTCATAGATGACTCGATCTCTATAACATATTGTTTTCCATACTGTTGCTGCAAGCAGCCTGACTGTCTCTAGAAAAAGCTTCAGGTCCAGAACGCACACGGTCTGATCCCAAAGGGCAGGTGAACTCAGCATCAGGAAACATTTTACATTCCTGCCATCCCTGTCCCAGCTCCTGCTGATCTCTCTCCAGCTGTGACTTAGCTTCTTTGAACTTTAGAATGATATGTGATTTGTGTTTCAGCACAGAGGTCAGACAACAGAGGTGACCTGAATCACTGCGAGACATGCTTTCTTACGTTATATTCAGTGATGACCTCTGTGTGTAAATGAAGACTGAAGCTATTAGCGATCAAGCAGAGCAAGTTTTTCTGCTGGAATTTTGTCCATTCTATAGATGTCTAATTCTAATGTATGATTAGCTATATACAGCTCTAAGCCAAGAACTCTTTCGTCAATTACTCACCCACATTTTCCAAAACTGCATGACTTCTTTTTCCAGGGGAAAATAAAGAAAACAAAACAAAAGAATATTTAGATATAGAGAGAGATTTTTAGATGTATGTGTGTGTGTGTGTGTGTGTGTGTGTGTGTGTGTTTTTCAACTGCCTCGTGATAAAAAGTAATGCATACAGGTTTTAAATGACAATTTAAGACATGACTGAATTTTCTAGCATTACTAGAATTTATATTCTAAATACTAAATATTCTAAATACTAGCAACTATATATTCTAAATACAAGCAATTAAGAATATTTCCACACATTTCAGCATAATCTGACATGCACAAAAATACAGCTGGATAGTAACAGCACACTATAAAATATTCTGCATATAAATAATATTTACCATCATTTGTGTTTTTATTTTTAATGTCATACAAAATGTAAAAGTCAACCCCTTCTACATATAAGTGCATCCATTTGTTTAGTTTCATAGTTTTGATGAATTTACTATTATTCTGGTAGCTAGAATTCAGCAGATAATAAATTAACATGCCAAAGTACACTTTAGTAACCCTATGGCATTAGTCAAACCATTATGATATTAGCCTATTTTATCTGAACTCGCATAGTAGTGAAGATAGTTTGAGATATAGCGCACTCTAGGCATCAGTTTAGGGGAAAGCATGTGATTCTGCAGCCAAGATACGAGTCATTCAGATTATCTCAATAGGAAATAACTGATCATATCCAATCATATAGCCTGGAATTAATCAACAGGCTTCATCAAAGCTTTCAAAGTAACATATGCAGTATAGATCCATGAAACAAGGTTTTGAGAGAAAAGAAAAACGTTTGTTTTTCACAGGCAGCACTCTGCATTAGCTCTGAAATGTAAAGAAACTGAAATACCCTGTAAACTGACCGTCACACCTGCTCTGTAACATCTTCTCCGGCTTGCCTGTCCTGGGTCATTGGCAGTGTTGGGGAGTAACTAGATACATGTAACGGAATTACGTAATTTAATTACAAAATAAAAGTAATTGTAATCAGTTACATTTACTGATAAAAAAATGTGTAATTAAATTACGGTTATTTATGAAAATGTTAAGGATTACAAAGGGGGTTATATCTGATTTTTTTCACACACACTCCCACATACAGATTTGATTGATTTCTTTCATAAATTGCAGTGACTGCTCTAAAATATGAAACATCAATCTTTCAGGAGTTTAGAACATGCTTATTTGATAACTCTTTTATTTCCTATATGGGTTTATGTATAGCTATGCTTCATTTTTAAAGATTAACTGTTTTCCCAAGGCATTGTTAGATTCCAGATAGTGTATCCTGTCATAGCTATGCAAAGATTTGATTTTGAAAACAGTATCATAGCTAATAAAATATTTCTTGTTATGATTTTAAATATGTATTTAACCTCAGAATGATCTCGAAGTAAGTCTGATTTTGTGGTGGCTGTGCTTCAAA
>JAUZSZ010000112.1:20651514-20662958 GCA_034780575.1 Labeobarbus marequensis | reverse complement strand
AAAAGGATAAACAATGCAGATTTATTTTCACAGCCACCTTTGCTCATATTTACCAAGGGTGCCAATATTAGTGGAGGACACTGTATTTCAAACACTCACTGCTGTTTGAAAGTGAGTTTTGAGCTCAAATTATTTTAAAAGTCTTTAATGCTGGTGTAATAGCTGTTAACTTTATGAAATGATCTGCGGCGCTGATGCTCTCCAGACGTGGAGAAACTCCACCTTTGTTCATAACCACTCCTCTAGCCCCAGCTGGCCTGCTTTGGCCCAAGGTTTTCGTCGGGCCAAAAAACCCGGGCCACTGGCCCCAAGGAAGCACCAACAAGGCAAGATCAGGCGCCGGAAGTGACAGTGGAAACGCGACTCGCCCCGGTAGTAAAGATTAAAGTCCGTGTAAAGTCAAGTCTGAGAATTGTTTGTAAACACATTATAAATGTTAGAAATGCATTGCTGAAACATGTTACGAAGACTGTGAACTATGTAGTACTTAATTGTGGAGTTAGACTGTTAAACAGTTTTTCACAATTTTCGTGATCAGGATTTTTTGGGCGGGGCTAAATCAGGACTCGATGCCACCAAGCTAAATCAGGACTCGATGCCAATCAAGCCACCAAGCACGGCCCTCCCAACACTATAAATAAGACGTGTGTTCGACTTGAAGCAGCGCTGCAGACCGATCAGTGTGTGACATCAAAGTATAGTGACAGCTACAGAGAGCAGACCCTCCTGATGCTTTCGAATCGCTCTTGCGGTACTTTGATGTCAAACACTGATCGTTCTGCAGCGGTGCTTCAAGTCGAACACACCTAATAACTAGAGCGCATTAGCATCAGCGGTCCGTCGCTCAATCGCGAGTTACTGTCATTACCGTTAGTTACTACAGCCTACAATTTGCTAGCTATGCCTTCGTCACATAAATGTATAATAACTGGTTGCGATCATTTACAAAACAGCTCGGTATCCTTATTAAATAAACTGCTAAAGGAAGATGGCAGATTTCCCACGAGTGGGCGTGGCTTCAGCCCTACCAGTGGACACGCCCCCAGCGTTTGAGAGCAGAGAATATTGCTTATTTTTTCAAGATTTTGATACTTGGTGGGGTTTTTTAGCATTCACATTTGGCTGGGTGGTTAATAACACATTTTTCTGTGGTGTGACAAACTCAGAACACACATTTAATACTGACTTTACACGGACTTTAAGCATGTCTGTGTAACACAATCCGTACTTAAATATGCATCATGGCACTGCATGTGCGTATTTTGAAATTCGATGGAGTAAAAAGTTGGGATTTAAGCGTTTGTGTTTAATTTTTTCCTGTTGACCACATTATTTTAGGTCTACACCACCCCTTTTTCAGTTCAGTTTTATTCGGATCAAGCTTAATCGGATGATTTGAGATGTTTACATGAAGGCTTTTCAGTCTGACTGAGCCATCATTCAGATTATAAAAAGATTATTTGGGTGTTTGTAAATGCAGCTATTGACCAGAGGCCTTTAGATTCCATTTAAATACATAAAAAGATTATTAGAATATTAAATATCACACAAACATAGATATGTACTGACAATGACACTCTATAATAGGGCTGGGCGATAAAACAATAATGATCATTTTCACGATAGAGTTTGACAAATGTTCGACAATGTTTATGCGGCAAAACATTAAAAAAAAAAATATTTATGCTACTCATAGTTTAAAGCCAGATGAAACAGCGCTGACAAACAGAAGAAAAAATGTGCGTAACAAAACAGTCAAAATGCATTTAAATCTACAAATTGCCATCATTTACCATAGATTTACTGTAGTAACAATAACTGCACCATGGTATTGTGGCATAAATGTGGGATATTCATTGAATTTTATTATATTATTAATGTAGATATGTATTAAATATATTAAAGGAGTACTGGAATATAATTACAGTATTTTTGTGATTAAGCTATAGCGTTTGTGCATTTATACTAAATGTTTTTAGACTAGGCTACTATTTTTCATACAAATACCAAGAAACCACATAGTTAAATTTTTACCATGGAATGTGTGTGGTTTTAACTGTGGTTATTATGATCTAAATGTATTCTACTATAGAAGACCACTGGCTAATTTTAATAAAAAACTCATACAGTCAGAATAATTAAATTTCACAATTATTCACAATTCTTTCACAATTAAATTAGGTGGTTACAATTGTTTTTTTTTGTTTGTTTTTTTACAGATGTTACTGATTTTGATAATGAATATAAATTTACATCTGCATCCTAACTCAAGCTACTGTCAAATGTGCATTACTAAGAGACAAAAAAAGTAATATTATTAATACTGCAGCCTGGACTGCAATCTTTGCTGAAGATGTGTGTCAAAGTCAGGCAATTTCACAAACCTATTTCACAATTTGAAACAATATCACTGATTTAAACATGCAGAAACTACGAAATTAATTTTTCTATTAAGACATTTATTTTGTTAAGGAATAATGACTAGAAAATTGTAAAGAATTCAAAAATGTGAAGTGTTTGTCATGTTCTGACCATAAAGAGTAGTTTAAAACCACAATTAATCGTCTGGTTTCTACAACTTTCACTTAAGAGCAAAAAAACTGCCTTTAAACTTGAAAGAAATAAAGATTTGATCATTTTTTATTGTGATAATTATTGATATCAACTGATATGAAAAATTGTATCAGGATAATTTTTTTAGCCATATTACCCAGCCCTACTATATAAGTCATACAAGGTTGTACATTAAAGTTGTCAGTCACACTAGAGTGCTTCCATTCATACGTATGCAAACACTGGAAAACGGAAGAACAAGCACATGAGACGAAGTTTCGAGTTCCACTGTGCATTTAGTTTGGTGAACTCTGACCGGTGAATTTTGACCAATAAAGAATTCAAATATCATGCACTGACCTTTTGGAATGGAATGGAATTCAATAAGGTGAATTGAAATGAGGAAATACTACACTGATTACAGTGTTGCAAGGTTGAGTAATCTTCCATGCTCAATGCAAGACAGACCAGAGCTTTATTAAAAAAATAAATAAAAATGACACTGCAATTTTCAAATATATCAGTTTATGTAAAGTTTTTATATTAATATATCAAGTAACAAATCGATTTTTGTTACATATATCTGGGTGATAAAAAGAGTTTCACTCTGACCTGAAACTGAAAAAAGAACATCTGCATGAATATACTGATTACAATAAAGGCCAAAGTATACTTCACTTTTTACACATACACGAGGGACAGCGTACAGTGCACTTGGCGCAAATTGCGTCATCAGAACAGTACGCGCGTACTGTATGCACATCACCTGATTTTTGTAACCTCGCATAATTTGTACGCTTAGGTCGCACATGTGCACTGAAGTTATTTTGCAGTAATCAGGTTTTACCACATGGTGGTTCACAGTAGAAAACAAAACTAAAGAGACGGACAACAACAAAACAGCGGAGACTGCAATAACAGATGCTCACATTGATGAGTGCTTGTGAGCGAGAGGGTATGAGACAGCTCGGCTTTGGTTTAAAAGAGTTCAAAAATATTTGTTATCAGTCATGACTTCACGGGGGAAAATAGAGCAGACACTGAACATGAATAAAGCTTTCTAGTGCGCATGTGTCGACCACCTGCGTTCGCGTACAACTTCAAATGGAGTATACTTCGAAAGGCTACGCGTTCAACTGTACGCATACGCTAGCATGCGCGTACAAAAACTAAGTATACTTAAGGCCTAAGATCAATAACATGCATTCTCATTTCAGACTTTAAACAGGTTTTACAGCACAAAATGGCTCATATCCTAAACACTGAGCTATGAAGGGAACATGGAGCAATTTCAGAAACAGCTAATAAAGAAGACCCCTGTAGTTGACAATCATAATGAAATGCCATTATTTGCACAAAAAGACGACAAATGTTGCCTCAGTGTCATTCTCTTCACAATACAAAATTCCTCCAGCAGGTGTCCTTGCATGTAAAAGAATGCATATGACGGTTAGAAGTTTCACTTCTACAAGTCCGCCAAACATCCTGTCCCCACTTCCTCCAGTTAACTGTGCAGCTGTGCGTTGAGACATTAGAGCTCATTACACTGACCCATTTGATTCACACTCCTCATAAGTGCGATCTGAAAACTGCCACCAAATTTGACACTTTGCTCATGTAATTTCCCTGTGTTATCAGATGACATTTTGGTGTAAATCACCATCACTAAGCTAATGATAATGATACTTTCAGCAGTCATGATTCTCTGTTTCTCTTTTCCCTTAGGTGTTTTCCACCTGTCTGGTTGAGAGATGGGAAACTCCTTAGTGGATGTGGTCAATTAACTTCCATGGAAATGAAGGAAGGGCCACACAGGGGACTGCTCATGTCAAAGTCTAATAAGCTGATTTCATATTCATTAGACTGGACTCCCAGAGTAAAAACCCTTTATCTTTACTAAAATAAAAAGTGTCTGAGGGATATGCGAGATGTCACTTTTAACATTTCAAAATGTCACTTCTAAAATGTGATGGAAGACTACTGTAATATGGGGAAAAAAAGACATAGCATACAAACAGAGGTTGTGCATTAGTAATTGATTCCTTTACCACAAAGCCAAGGTCAAAACGTTAAAATATGACCACGATCAAGTCATTTTGTCACACCGAGAAAGGAGAGGAAAAAAAAAACAAACTCATTCATGCCATGTTCCAACCTTAGATTATTACATAATTCTAGCATTTTACACAAATCCATCAGCTGCAAGCACATTGTAAAAAAAACAATAAGCAAGATGGATACATCCAAACATAAACAATACAATGTAAAATTAAAATAAGTACATTTAAAAAAGTAAGCTATTTGCCTATTTAGCCACAGGTGTGGCTCTGGGTTGGTGTACTACTAGAAAAATCACTTTTAACAGTCAACAATGTCATAGAGACAGAGAGGAAGTACAGTCATATGCCAGCAGGGCAACGCTAAGACACCTTTCATGTAACAAAGTCAGTGACTTTCACACACAGAGATACCAGGTGGCAAAAATGCAAAAATACCAGGTGGCTCTTCCACTACTTACTTTAGGCTAAAGAACACCATAGCAACCCTCACTTAATATAAATATTATTACAGCCACAATACAGACGTGTGAAAACTCTGCCTGGGCAGGCGAATGCAACATTTGATTTGATTTAGGCTACAAAAAAAAAAAAACCTTGCAACTTTGCTTCAGTTAAATTTACAAAAAAGTATATTTATATAATTATTTATTCAATAGTTGAACATCACAATAAGTATTCTGTAATATACAAATATCATGTGCACATATATGCACAACAAAAAAATAATCTTGCAGGAAAAAAGGAATGAAAAATAAAAAACAGGCCTACTTCCTTTTAGCCCACATCCTCAGATATCGACTGGATAATCCACTCCTTCAATTATCTTAGTTAAGATCAGCTAATAAATCTAGTAACACATTATCAATCAGAGCTGCACCTTGAAGTCCATACTCTGTCTGATAGCTCACAATTTGTTTATCATATCAATTAAAGCAACAAAAGCATGTTTATTTCCACTTGCAACATGCCAGAAAGACTGCCTGTTGCTAACCACAAATTATGAATGAGCAGAAAAGTCTTTGACAGCACATACATAGGGGTTAACAGAAGAGCTGCAATAAAGATTGATCTTTTACTAAAAGCATCTCAGCATTCAAGTAACTCGATTATAATAAATAATAATGGACCCTGTTGTTATTGTTTTTAGTATTAGATAAATGTCCAGTACTTGCGGTTTATTGATCATACAAAGTGAAACCAATTTTAAACAGCATTCGGGGGGGGTGAATCACATGACTTCCTTGTTTAAGAGGGCATAAAGGACACTCCATTGAGCCTTGCATCACAAACTTTTTTTTTCTCAAAGAACTGTCATTGCCTTTCTAGCATAGATTACGTATAACATTCCAGAATCAGATTTAAGGCTGGAATACACTACACGACTTTTAAAAACTGAACAGATCTTAAAATACAGGGCATCATACACCTACTGACTTTATAACAGTCACAGAGGAAAAACTGGCCATCATACACTAAATAACTGAGGATCAGACACTACCAGACTTTAAAGTCATTTTGATCACAAACTCCCGCAGAAATGTGCGCCTTGTTGGTAGGAGATGCATGACAAATGAAAACAATATGTTTTAAAATCGATTCAAAATATCAAACATGTTTGATATCCTCTGACTGGACTGAATCAAAAGGAGTCTGTGACCACCTTACATTATGCGATCTTCTATTAAATCTGTCAATTCAAATATGCAGACTGGCTCTGATTTTCAGCAGCTAGTGTTGACTTAACCAAACTGTAAATCAGGGCAAAAACTGTGTAGTGTATTCCAGCATTTAACCACATTCTTCTGATCATTCCAAAGTGTTTTAAAAGGCTTGTGTAAACAAGTTTACATGTCTCTTGACATGTACATTCCCTTTTGTGACAGGTTGATGAAGGGCAAGCTGAAGCAACCACCACTGCAGCTGAAGCTGTCTAAAACTGACCTGATTGTGGTTATAGTACAGGAAACAAGTGACAAACTAGAAATTGTAAACCACTGAAAGTTCAACATTTTAATAGTGACACTGTGGGAAATCATGAAACTGAAAGAGAGGGGGGAAAAAAGAGAAAAAATTAGGCTTATTTCATATGACAAATGATACATAATTGCAAGCTATGACAACTTCAAGGTCACTAGTCTTTCTTTATGAAGATTTTAAAATAAACAGTTCCCTCGATCGATTTTAGAAGTAAGATTCAGGGCATGATGATACAACAGAGAAGACTTCGTCCTATTGCTCAGGGAGCACTGCATAAAACAAAAGATAGAAACAAGCAATGATAAACACATTAATTGCCTTATCACAAGACAGTGTTAGAAATAAACTTGAATCATAACAGTAGGAAGTCAGAAGCAACACAGGCTGACACAGGGCTTGACAATAAGGAGTGCCCGATGTTTTAAAGCCTTGCCGGTTAAACTTTTCATTCACGCGCTGGTCTGACATGCGCTTTTTCTGAGCCGGTAGTACACCCGAAGCGCGCAAACTAAAAAGCCTGTCTAACAGCGCCTGGTTACTCAACTAAGTTATCTTTTGAGCTAATACTGTCAAAACACACAAGGTTTACATATAGACTCAGTTGGTTATGTCTAAAATAGTGATGTCAAACGATTAATCGTGATTAATCGCATCCAAAATAAACGTTTTTGTTTACAAAATATATGAGTGTGTACTGTGTATTTATTATGTACAAATAAATACAAAAACATGCATGTATATATTTAAGAAAAATATTTTATGTTTATATATTTATGTAAATATATTTATATATAATATAAAATATAAATATATAAATGTATATACATGTAAATATTTTCAAAATATATACTGTATGTGTGTGTATTTATATATACATAAATAAACACAGCACACATATATATATTATGTAAACAAAAACTTTTATTTTGGATGCGATTAATCGTTTGACAGCACTACTTTACATACAACGCCAAAAAAGATAAAGTTAAAGACCTATTTAACTGTTTTCCACAACTCATGTGGTAAAATTCACCATAAGCTGCTTAAAACTTCTTAATAGTCATTAAATAAAGGAATATACATATATGACCAACGTGATTGTAAAGGAAAGGCACAAAGGCGTCACGTCTCAAGAACATCCAATCAAGCGTGAAAAAGAGAGGAACCTGTGTGAACCTCACCTGTACAGAGATGAACAAACACATTTCGACATCAATGACTCAATGATATTTTTTATTTACGAGTTCTTCTCTGCAGATCCCGAAAAGAGTTCAATCCTGCTGCCTTTTTCTCGAACATCTCAGAGCGTGTGACGTTAGTTCATCGTTCCCGCAGCTCACATGCTGTTCTATCAATGGCTTTTACGAAAATTTACCATGGTTTTATTAGAGTGAAAGTGTAGTAACCAAGTTTTTTGGTGGATTGGTTACATTTTTGGTATAACCACAATTTTACTACAAATGCAGTGGCTAGTCAATCAAGTCAAGTCAATATTATTTGTATAGCGCTTTTAACAATGCAAACTGTGTCAAAGCTGCTTTACATCAGCTTGATATAAAGCTGGGTGGCTTTATAGCAGCTTTACAGTATTTAGACGGAAAAATAGTTTGTCGAAATAGTGTCATTCTCCTCTGGTCAGACAAAATCAGCAGTTTAAATCTAGGCTAAAGCAGAATCAGATTGTGCAAAGGACTCATCTGGTTCCTGTGGTCTTGTCCCAATGGCCGTCTTGGAGACAGGGTCTCCAAGCATAGTTTTATGGGTATTACAAATAATGTTGCATGGATTATGGATCAGATGGGTTATGTTTGTAACCTTCATCATTCCCGCTGCACGGACACTTATCATGTTCTCCGAAGCCCAGTAGGAAATCATGGTCAAAAACATATGATGGTGCATATGATTTGTTGTTGTAACAAACGAGCACATAAACGAGGTTACCAAACACAGAAGATACAACTTTGGCGACTGAACAATGGCGATGGCTTGCCATGCACACAGGTGCCATCATGCCGGAAATTTATACAACAGTTCTTTCTGGTCCTCGAATCTGATTGGCTGATAATAGTGTGATATTAGAGTCCAATTGAACTCCAACAGCCATTTTACCATTTGTGTCACTCTGCTTACCGAAGTTGCCGTATTTTTCACAGCAAATGTCATGGCAGACATCCAAATCCACTATAATTTTAAAAATAAATCAAGTGTAGCATCAGTTCTGGCAGGTCACGTTAGTCTCCCAGCTGATCCACGTCTACCTATAGAGATGCGACACCTATTACAGCACTCCTTCAGTATTATCACCAGCTTTTGCATTGCTCAATAGCTAATTACCCACCTCCATCCCCGACTCCTCCTCCTGTCAGTCAGGATTCAGCCTTCTGATTCTTCTTGAATTAGACCAATTTCTGAAATGTTACATTAAATTACTGAACCTTAATGATATCTGCAATACATTTATTTTGGTTCTGTTCTGTTTACACTGGAGGATTATTGCTGCTCTCCCTGCTCTTATCCATGCTGGACTGCATGGATGCACAGGGAGTTCTTGCCCAGGTCAGAACCATTCGAGATGTGAGCTCCAGAGTTTCAGTGGCTGTTCAGCGCTAATGAACGCACTGAGAGCAGCTTCACCTCAGCCAGATCTTCTGAAATTTGCCTAGGGCTCTGATGTCTCTATAGTGGTTAAACATGAGATATAATTTGTATTATGAAAATCTAAGAGGCAGTCTTTGGTCTCAATAATCTATTATTTGTTCCAGAGCAAAGAGTTTTGGCTGAGGGCAAAATCTCTTCACATTATATTTTATACCTTCAATGCTGTATTTTAGAGCGCTGTTTTTGTTCTTTTGACTGAATTGCCTAGCAACTTTTATGATGACAGTTGTTGTTGTTTATGAAATATTATGATTCAATAAATAATATTTTATATGAATAATAGTATTTAGTATTAGGAAACAGTGTGTGTGTGTGTGTGTGTGTGTGTGTGTGTGTGTGTGTGTGTGTGTGTGTTTGTGATGTGATGGCGATTTTAGTTACATTGTTCCGCCATTAGATGACGACAAGAGTCAGCAATAAAGACTTTTGTATTGAAAAAGACTTAAACGGAAGTTATTTTTACTTTTAACTACAGTTTTTTAAGACACAAACAAGAAATGCACTAAGCAGTGCTATCAATGGAAATACGACGAAGAGCCTATTGGTTTCCTCAGCAAACATTCAAACTATTGTGAATATGAGAATGAGCTGAAGAATGAATGCTGAATCAGATTGAGGTAATCATTCTCTGTCAATCTCTCTCTCGTAATACTCTACTACACATAATGCACTACTTTTAATACAGTAATACAAAAAGCATTTAATAAAGGAACTCAACGTTTCTTTGTTACTAGTTCTAAAGTGACATTTTCAAATTAGTAATGGAGGCTTGGGCTCAGCTGTTAAACTGTCAACCTTAGATTTGAATCTCTCTCTCTCCCTCTCTCTCTCTCTCTATATATATTCACATACAGACAAACCATGGGTCAGAGGAGGGGTGGGATGTTGATCAGAACTGGCTTCGGATGGATTTCATCACACATCTCAACCAATGAAAGCATCTGGGGTGGGCTTAAGACTTCAGCAGCGTTCACCGATACAATTATTTATACTAAGCATCAACATTTACAAATCACCGTTCACTGTTATTTTTAACAGAAAAGAATGCAACGTGCTCGTAATCATGGCATCATAAGTGAGAAATAGGAAGTTTCCGATAGCACGTGAGGCAGTAGAGAAGCTCTCTCACTCAGCACAGTGGAGTGCATAATTTTGTTAACTTTGTGTTTTATTATTTTAAGTTGTTTTGGGGGTCAAACGTGCTCATGCACGGTTTAGATTGCTTAGTGTGAGTACACCCTTATTCTCCTGCATCCTGCACACACAAGTCTCTACCCACCCACACCCGCACTCGCCCATCAAGTGTTGTCCCGCACCACACTCTGTTACGTTGGATACCTGTTATAATGTTATGATCAAGGATCTGGACTGTGATCATAGCTTGATTTTCTATAAAAACTATAAAATATTTTCTATAAAAACATTAATGCCCTGGCAGTGGCAAATAGCTTTGGTTTTATATTTAATTTGATTACATAAATGTTTAAGTTGAGATTTACCAGGCATATTTTAACTGCTACTATGTAAAATGAATACTGCTGTAAAAAAAAACACCTTATTTGTTTAAAGTGCTTGCAAACCAAATATAGCAGTATTTTTAAATAAAAAAAGTGTGCAATACACTACTTTTGAATTCATTATTGAATGTTGTGCATAACAATGTGATTAATCGCGATTAAAAATTGTGTGTATATATATATATATATATATATGTCTGTGTGTGTGTGTGTGTGTGTGTGTGTGTGTGTATATATGTATATATAACAAAAAGACAACAAGCAATTAGAAAATGAATAGAGAGTGCAAGTGTTAGAGGGTCAAGTCAACAAATATATAAAATAGAACTGAAACAGAAACAGACAGCATCTGATATGTTTTATTAGTTAAATAATCTGATACACATTATGATCTAACTTAAATTTCTCATCAAAAGTTTGTAATAATTAAGATTTTTAAAAATGTTAATTTTAAAGAATTCTCTTCTGCTCACCAAGGCTGTATTTATTTGATCAAAAACACTAAAAATTGTGACATATTATTATAATTTAAAACAGCTGTTTTCTATGTGAATATGTGTTAAACTGTAATGTATTTCTGTGATCAAAGCTGTATTTTCAGCATCATTACTCGAGTGTCGCATGATCTTCAGAAATCATTCTAATATGCTGATTTGCTGCTCGAGAATCATTTCTGATT
>JAUZSZ010000112.1:20639692-20650072 GCA_034780575.1 Labeobarbus marequensis | reverse complement strand
GTACTTTACAGCTCTCGTTTACTTAAACCAAGGGTTGGTGTGATATTTGCAACAATTCTGTGCTTAAGAACAGTGTTGCATTACATGACATCCCTGAAATCATATCAGCCTCATCTAGACCACTATCAAACTGCAATTAATAATTTGATTTACTTTATCAGACTTCAGTGAAAGTTAGTCTATTAGTAAAGTTACTGATTAAAAGACAGCAAGTCAAAATCTTTTCTATTGTAATGCAGTGATGCAACATTATAATCTGATATTTTGCCATAAGTTAGACCGTTAGGTAAGAGATACTCAGATGTACCTCAGACTATTACAGATCCCATGTACAGGAAAAGCCACAAACAAGCATCTAAGAACAGACACCATGTGGCGTTTAATCCTCAACTTAATCAGCAAAATATATCAGAGGATGCACCTTAGGCTCATATGTCTGACATATGGACCAAAGAGGAAGTAAATATGGTATAATCATGTGAAAAGGGATTTAAGACCAAATCTGCAAAACAAAGCATAATTTTCCGAGAAAAATATCGGAAGTGCTGTCTTCTGTTCTCTGAAAAAAAAGAAAAATCTTGAAACTGTCAGTCGGTCTACTTAGGATGTGTTGTTACTAAACAAGTTTAAATGAATTAAACATCACAGTCTAACAGACATGTGTCCTCAGAGCTAATTATTCCTTGGCTTGAAAACAACAACAAGCCAATTTCCCTGACACGTACACAAGGGAATGCACTGTTGTTAACAAAATTATGCTCCTTTGTGGGGTGGACAGCTCCTCAGGTCAAATTAATTTTACTAACAGGCAGGTCATCTGTGACTCATTTTTCCCCAAACATACGGATCAAAGGCACCCTGACACACAAACACTAAATCACAGTGATGGGTGAATGTCTTTGTCCCTAACACAGCTCATTAATGGACTCTCCAAATCACTATCAGTCATTATATATCTCATGCTGCACAGACCCTCATTCTTTTCCTGCCTCCCACAAGCATGCAATGCTCTTCTGCAGCTAAAAGCAGCCAGGCCGTGCGGCAGTGATGAATGTGGGGTGAGCCAGATCTGTCACTGGAGAGCACAGAGATCCAGCACGATGACAGAAAGCCAGCCAGGGTGCTGACATAATCAGTGGTCCTGGAAGATCAACAGGGCTTTCCTTCAACAGATAATCATCCTATCCCACCAAGCTAAAGCAAAAAGAAAAAGCTGGATCTTACAGTTGTCCTTTTCAATAAAAAAAATTGTCTTTCTATATGATCACAGCAACATTTTGGAGTGGCATCAAAATAAGAGTGTATTCACACCAGGAAAGTCCGCTAGTTCACTTGCTTTGGTCCGGACCAAATACAATGTTGATTTTTTTTTTTTTTGGTTTGTTTGGTGCGGTTCGCTTTCACACTGCTCTTTTTGCAAGTGAACCAGAAACTGTAAACAAAACCACAAGTGTGGATAAGGTCATCCATTCATTAGTTCATCCATTCAACCGTACCAGAACTTGTTTAGAAGCAGACCAAGACCACCTCTTCAGGCTGAGTTTCGGTACAATTGTTTGGTCCGCACCCGAGTGTGATTGCCGCACCAAAGGGGGAAACAAGACAGATGTGAATACACTCTAACTTTCAACTTCACCATAATAATGAATGTCTCTAAAAAACCTCAACCAAACAAATGTTATGAGGGAGTAAATGAACACTTCTGCATTTCTACTCTGTAGCTATAGCAGCACAGACAGTGAGTGGGAAGAGGCCAACTGCAGAAGTGGATTGTTTTAACCTTTGAGACACACATTGTGCCCCAAGTCTTGTTGTCTGGCTTTTAACTTATCAAAAACTACCAGGACTAATTACCTGTGTACTAATGAAATACAAAATGCAATCACATATTAGAAGAGTAGATAGTAGAAGAGGTCACCACAGTTCTACTGACAACACTTCACATAAGACTACTACAAACATGGAAACCATCTGATACTAATATATTTCATGATGATGTGAGGTTATGTGAGGAAAAATAAATTGATTTGTACATTACATAGTTAGTTTGGTTTTAATTTGTTATTTTCCACAGAAAAAATAAGACACTACACTTCAGAAAAAAAAAGAAGAAAAAATAGGTCATAATTCACCTAAATGCGGAAATTAACCAGGGCTTGGGACAAAAAAAGTGCCAAACAAAAACCCAAGTTAAGTAAAGTGTGCTGGCAAAGGTTCCCCTGTAGTGTAGACTTCTGGTTGTTTGTTTGTTTTTGCTTGTTATGGAACATTTGATAATTCTTTATATTATTTTCTGTCTGTCAAGTTATGGGTTTAAAACATCAGAAGACAACATCATAAGCAGATATTTTAACCTAAATAAAGAGGTATATGATAATCAAACCTTTTGCATTTGATGTTGATTTTATAACCTCAGCCTCAATGGTTTAGAAACAATATTTTAATGAATTAATTCAATTAAAAGTTACATTGATGACACAACACATTGTTTTCAAGGGGCTTAAAAAAAATAATAACCCAGGGGCAAATATTTACCCTTAAAAAAAAATAAAAAAAATAAGAAAAATAAATAAGAAAAAGAGAATTTGTAATTTTTTAAAATATATTTGTGTGATTGTGCCTTAATTTTATAGGACAGTATAGAGGTGAAAAGCAGTAATGGGAGGAAGAAGGGGAAAAGGATCTTGAGTCAGATTTAAACTTGGGTTACATGGAGCACTACTCTGTCATACATTGGAAAACTGACCACAAAGCTACGGTTCCAAACATACACTGATTTTAAAGGGATAGTTCACTAAAAAATGAAATTCTGTCATTATTTACTTACTCTCCACTGTTTGGTTACCACAATTCTGCAAAATAGCCTTTTTATGTTCAACAGCTGAAAAAAAAATTCATACAGGTTTGGAACAACTTGAGGGTGGGTTTAACCACATGCCTTTAACCACATGCCCAAACTTATATAGCCTAAATGACACCTAATGATTTCAGGACATTTTAGTATGTAACCACTTTGTTACTACCAGGAGGTTATCTAAAAAGCATGTGACCTTTTTTCGGTGGAAACTTCTAAATTAAAAATGTTGGTAACTTTCCAAATAACCAAATCTGAGTCAACCAAATACAGGCCAATGCAGGTGTCAACCTGCTAGAACCAAAAATCACATGGCAACTTCAACACTATACACTCCTGAGAGAACTGTCCCACCCATCCCACAATCACCTGACCAAAACAAGATTCCCCTTCCTGTTTTGCATAACTAGGAGTGAATTTGCGTCAGTCTAGATGAAACAAACCCTCCTCCTGACGGAGGTGGAATGTCTCATATCATTATCTGCCCTCTCCTCCAAGCCATTCTGCCCAATACAGTCGTTAATATCAAAGGCCAGCTGGAACAGGAACCTGCCACCTGGTTCTTAATAAAACAGATGGCTGTCCAATTTCCATTGTGCTCCTAAAATGAATGATTAACTCACTCACAAATCACTGCGTACTCTGGAAGAACATCTGCAGAAGGCCTACCTGATTACTATTAAATCTCTTAAAGATACTTTACAGATGAAAACACTCCAAATGAAGAAAAAAAACACTGATTTGAGACTATATGAATATGAGAGTGGGTAGTTTGGCTTTTAACAGCCAGAAAACAATGCTGAGGTGTGTTATAACTATTAAATATAATCACAAAAACATGCCCTCGTTTAAATCATGCTCATAATGCACAACAGCACATTTATAAGTGTCTCAGTTTTACCTTTAAAGCATACTTCTCCCCACTCCTCTTGTGAAAGATCTCCAGGACTCTGCCATTGATGCCCAGTCCCAGGACCTGACTAGTGACCTTGTAGTCGTCAGTTATAGCATTTTTCTTGATCTGAAGTGAGGCTTTTCCCATCATGAATTGGGCTGGATTCTGTTGTTGCTGCTGCTGGTTTGGAAACTTCGGCGGACTGTTGGCGTTAGTCAGCATCTCCCTCCTCTTTTCTTTTCTAACTTAAACAACTAGCTACTTCTCCCGAAATTCAGTCTTTCTTTGGCAACACCCAAGGCGAAGATTTGCCTCAGAGAGCTCGACTCCAGGCACATAAACTACGTTTAAAAGCGATAAAACTCTGACACAGACCCTCTGATGCGCCGTTATTTCGGTTTCTTGGTGACTAGCTAAGCTAGCTAACATCCATTTCGAGGGTCAACCCACCAATTCAGGGCTCAGAGAGTTACAAAGGCAACTTACATAAAACCAAATCAAGTTTAAACAGCTTCGAAGTGTCACCAGTTATTCGAAAGAACCGCTGAGCGAGTTAAAAACACAAATGTTGATTTAAAAAGCCGAGAACAGCATGCGCTCCAATCCACCTACTCTGTGAGACGAGCACTGGCCCTTCGCGACTCTCGGCCAGCGTCTTACTGCTCTGACGTCATAGCGGGGCTCGGAATGCTCTTAAAGGAGCCGCCACCTGGAGTACTTGACTGAAATGCCTCTGCACCGAAAGTGCAATTGCAATAATGAATGTTTTAAATATAAAAATATGTATGTATGCTAAATTAAATATGAAACTATTTACTTCAATCATAAAAGCTTGCTGACTAGATAAAGACTTTACTGCCAGACAGGAATAGTAGTTTACTCGAAAACTGTGGGGGGGGGGGGGGGCTGAGTAGTATTTTATTTTTAAATCCATGCATATATCAACAAGTGTCGCTGTTGTGTAAAACTAAAGAAAAAAAAGTGTAGCGAGGTAAATATGTATAGTCGCAAGAGGGCGCAGTCTGCACACGTTTCAAAGAATTTCACAAACCTTCGTGAAAATAAGCTTGTTATTAAAAAAATAATAATTACAGTTTAATAAAGTATTTAAAAGGAATAATAATAATAATAATAGTAATAACACTAACCTTTTCAATTCACAGGGTAGATATGCCTATATGTAAACCAGTTCTGCACTTTTTGTACGTTCATAATAATAAAAATTTAGATTAATTCACCCTTTGAAAACAACAGATTTGTGAACATTTCAACACTCTTGTTTTGTATTATGAAATAGCCAAAGGCACAGAACAGATTTGTAGATTTTATTTTGTAAAAGGACCTGAATAATTCACAAATAGCTTTAATAGTCAGCTGGTATTATTGAGAAATGACTGAAAATCCCACTTATGTCACTTCTGGCTGTGTTTTGTATTAGGCATGTGCTCATTTAGAAAACATTAATAATACCTGATGAGTTCAGGAAATGTTAGTAGCCTACTTGAAGTTTATTACTACCAGGAGATTATCTTAAAAAAAGTGTGTGATGTTTATGGTGGACATTTCCAAAAAAAAAAAAAAAATTGTTTGGAAATTCCAAATAACTCAATCTGAGTTACAGGCAAAACATTGGCCAGTCACAATATCACATGGCAACTTCTACTGATTGAACTGACATTCCCACTCATAAAATGTTGCTATTTTAAGTCACAAGTCTATTGTTGACTTCTGAATAAACCTTTGAGTCAGATCAAAAGTCAAACTGCAACAAAGAGATTATATTTGTCTGATATATGCACACAAAAGATCCACAAATGACTTTAGCAAGCAGATATACTGTAAAACATGCTTTATGTTTTTGGGTGGAGATGTGAGTGTTATTTTGGCAAATATTTAATCAAGCTTCACATGGTTCACTAGGCATGCAGCTCTCATTTCACATACTCATGCCTTTACACTTTTAAGGGGCCCTGTGGCTGTTATCAGCAATATTTCACACTTGCAGCCCCTTTTTCTGATAGAGGTGGTGACCTTAAAAGAGCACGGCACCAAGCAGAGAGCAGATAACTTTTTTAAGGAATGGAGAGAGGCAGAACATCCCTCTGATCAAACCATTATTTTAAATATCAGTCAGGACTTATACATGTTTTTTTGGTAATGTTGGATGGAAATGGTTGGAAACTCTGTTTACTTGTTGTAAATATCATGCGCAGACAGGTAATAGGGTATTTTGTTTTATTTTATTTTAGCTGGTATCAATAACTAAATCCACCAAAGGCCCATGTTTTATTTACTCTTGTAGTCTTACCTATTATTCTTATTTCACAGCATTTTAAACTCTATACAAAAAATTCCCCACAGTCTATATAACAACTATTCATTTAGCAGTTGCTTTTATCTAAACCAACATACAAGAGCAACAGAAACAGATTTGTATTCTCATGTCTGGTCCTTTCAGATGTGCAGGGAATTCTGCAGTCTACATAGAGTGTACGAGCCAAGTCACATTTACAGAGTCTATTTACAGCAACCTGCTTCCAGTCGCGCTTGCTTCCAAAAAGCTAAAAACAACTGAGCCCAGTGGAGAACTTTATATTGGGAGAAGGACTTGATTTCACACGTAGTCTTTAGAAAACGGACTTGGCTTGGTTGTGTGGACAGATGTGTGTGTGAACCTCTGCACCCAACCAATTCAACCAGTGTTTACCATATGTCTGCCACTTCCTGCTAATGGCAGTGAGCACGATATGACTGGCGAACACACACAGTTAGAGCTGCCATTTTTCTAGCTTTGTTTGTGCATGGAAACAAGAAATTGCCATTTAAAGTGTCATATGCTTACACAAGCTACACCAATCAGCACCCAGGTATAGTTAGCATGTCTTCCCCCTCCTGCCAGGCCAGAAGACAGCTCGACATGTTCCAATTTATCCAGAGACAGTGCAATTTAGGTGCTGTGGCTTAAGAGACGGTGTTATATTAACATTAAGGCCAAACATATAAAGTAGATAGACTCATAGGAACGTTTGAAACGCTGCTGTCATAAAAACTTACACCATTAGCTTGCAATAAAATTGATTTAAAAAAAACATCAAGACTATGTAAAATGTTCATGGTGTACCATTTGATCTCTTTCTTGGCCGCTTTCCAGTCTGCGTGTGACAGTGTCGTTGCTAAAGTGGAATGTTTCTATGGTGATGCACCATATCAAGGAAAGTACAAGAGGGGAGTTTGCCATCATAGTTTATTCATTTTATTCATGTATTTTTTAAGTGTATTACTGCATTTTTCAAGTTCAGAACTTTAGGACATATATACTTATTTCCTTGTACGTGTCAAAGCAAGCCATAATGGTTCATTCAAATCCAGCTCTATTATGCTGCATTTAATATAATAGATTAAGGTGAAATCAAAGCATCAAGAATTGAAAAATCCAACATACACAGTGTAAACTCACTAATGAGGAACTTCTACAGAGTTCCCTGGCCATAAAATTGCTGGGTACCGTTCTGGTAGGTCACATGATTCTGTGTGGAATTTTCCCTGTTCTGCAGAAAGCCACACACTCTTAACATAGAATAAAAGCATTGCTGAGAAGAGAAGCACTTGCACTCATGTTCACCAGTCATTTCATCATGGCCTCAGGCCAAAGCAAGAGATGATTGATGAGTAAGAGAATATGAGAAAAGGACGTCATCGTTTCAAAATCTATATATAATACAATAATATCTAATAACTATCAAGCATGCATAGTCAGTTCAGTTGTTGTGCGGCTGTGTCTGAACAGCTGTTTTTTTGTTTCCATGTCAATGCATTCTAAAAATCATTATATTTATGCAATATTATATTTATCCAAAGCGACTTCAAAAAGAAGAACAAAGCAATTTATCAAAGAGCCAACAATCATTGTGGTACACAATGTCAGATTTATCAGACAACTAGATTAGGAAACCAGCTAGAGAAGATTCTTTGAAATAATTTTATATAACATAATTTAATTAATTTATACATCAGCGTAAATAGAAACAAAAGGCAGTATTGTGGCCTAATAGACAACCAGCAAAGACTCATAAGTTGTTCATCCATACATAAATCCATTGTCCAAACTGCTTATCCTCCATAGGAACATTGACATAAGTTGTTTAGTGATTGCAGTGACTAAACTAAATGCTAAACAATCAGATCCTTTTGCTTGAGTGTTTGAAACTGTCCCACAAAGATTTTACTGGTGTACAATGAAGGGTGCAAACAAAATATTATGAAGTGCTCTTAGGTCAGTAGGGCACCAAAGGGTCTGTGCATGGTCCCAGCGCTTGCATGCTTGAGTCACATGAAAATGCCTGTCGTCTCCCCCTTGTGTCATTTCCATAAACAACAAAGGGCCTGATGGCGGAAATTTGTTAGCCTACTTCTGGGTGCCAAGTTCCCTTGTGCCTCACTCAGCTAGAAAAACTGTCCCACTTTACACTTCACTTCTCAATCACAGGAGCAAACGGATGACACGGCTAAGATGCTCCATTTGTCATTTACAACAGATTTGGAATTGTTTTCCAAATGAGCCTCAGATGAACTTTCAAGCAGGTCTGTATCTCTGTAGCCCCAGACCCAGTAACCCACTACTCTAGATGGGAATCAGCCAGGTTGGCAGAAGTTTGGTTTACAAAATAGCGAACAGAATTAAACTTGTCGTCTCTTCAGTGGAACAATCACCAATGACCTACATATTCATCACCTTGGAATTATATGGTCATATCTGACATTTTTTTCAAAATTGAGTTATTTACATATTTTTATTCTGTGACAACTGATTTACATTATGTGATGTTTTTTTTCGTTTGTTTGTTTGTTTTTTAAAGTTACATACATTTTGTGACTTTTTATTTAGAAAACAAAAAGGTTCTATCTACAAAGTATACAGAATGCAAAACTTTGAAGGTCAATATCTCAAAACTCCTCAGAATGCAGATAGAACATTATAATTCCAAGATGACGGTACACTGAATCAACCAACATTTTAGCAGATTTTCTTCAGGCTTATTTCTATATTGCTGTTCAGAATAGATCCTGCTTTACAGAAATCTCCACAGCAATTAAATTACCAGCTGTAATATACAGTCAAACCAAAAATTATTCAGACACCAGATATAATTTTTTTTTTTTTTTAACTAGTGGGTGCAGGACACTATAGTTCATTTATAAAAGGAGGAAATAATAAAGGAGGTGACCCATACTTGGAATTTGTGCTCTACATTTAATCCATCCAAGTGCTCAAACACACACACGCACAGCAGTGGGCAGCCAATGCTACAGCACCCAGGGAGCAGTTGGGGTTTCAGTGCCTTGCTCAAGGGTCTCACCTCAGTCATGGTATTGAGAGCACTGGACATTCACTCAGCCCACCTGAGTGCCAGACCTGAGATTTGAACCTGTGACCTCTGGGTTACAAGCCCAAATCTCTAGCCATTAGGCCACAACTGCCCCACAAGAGCTTGAACCCTGGTCTTCCACAATACTGTTCACTATACAAAGGAGAATTTGCAAAGCTACAGGTTGTTTCCGCCCAGTTTCAGACCGGAGACCGTTCGCATGTGAGGCGAACGTAATAACCACTACACTACAGAAACCTTTGTAAGTGAGGATAGCAAAATAAAGCAAACGGTGAAATATTATACCCAAAACTTTGATTTGACACTTTGACCTGACCATGTTTTGTTACATATCTTTCTATCAAAGTTATCTGACATTATCAAGATTAATTTGTTCTGACACAGTTTAACTCTGAGTTCTTGTCATATTTTATTACCATTTTCTAAACTATATCGAATAAACTGTGATAATGTTGAAGGTGTCTGAATAAATGTTGGTTTGGGCCTAGTCAAATATTGCCCACGGGCAATCACAGCATGCTGATATACAGCCATATCTCACTGCTGCGAGTGGCTCAAGTGTGTAGTAAAGGAGACTCATGCCAAAGACGTGATTTTTGGGTCACGAGTCACTGAAGGTGCGGTTATGAGTATATCAGATGACCAATTCCCACATCGCTCAGCTCAGAGCACCTGTCAAGGACTGTTAATTTGGCAATATAGGAGTGCTTCCCAGCTATTCAACAATATGAGATTCACAAACTGAGCTGGTCAACTGGTTTATCTGAAAGATTGGATCATCAACACAAAGAAGACACAATTGTAATAAGATTATTGAAATGTATTAAAAAATAGATATGCACGAGTAAATACAACAAATAGTAATGACAGCAATAAATGAGTATGCACTGCTAATAGGCAATAGATTTTACTAAATAAAATCATAAAAACAAATAAATGGAGTGAACACAGAATGGATAAATGCAATGCTGTTGAGCTAAATGTCTTCAACATTTTACCCATGCAATATTTCTTTACCATTTTATGTATTAGAGTAGTAGAGCTAGTAGTAAAGTATTATAAGATGTACTGAGTGAAGGCCATTGCACACTGAGTCCTAAATTTTTGCACATTAAAAAATAAATACGACCTCATGTTGCGTCAACCACATTTACACACTGCCTCCAAAACTTTTGTCTGTCATAAAAAATTCGGATCAGGTTTCTGCATTTTCACATCCGTAGCAAGCATTTTGATAGGAAAGG
>JAUZSZ010000112.1:20627674-20639592 GCA_034780575.1 Labeobarbus marequensis | reverse complement strand
ATGCTTGAGCGGGTGCTGTGCCACCCCTGAGCTGCTGTCCTTGGCAGAGCGTCCCGTCCTGTCCTATCCCATCCATGTGCCACTCAAACATCAGCCCTTCACTCAGACTCTTCACTGATGGACCTGAGAGGGGAAAGGGTCAAAGGTCAATTCAGAGGTGGATTTGAGGTCAAGTCCTCTAGGAGTCAGTCACAATCTGTCGTTCGTTGTGTCACACTTTCTATCATTCTGTCGTTCCTTCTGTCATTCTAGCATTTTTTGTACTGTTACTGTACTTCTATTTTTCTTTCTGTCGTTCTACTATTTTTTTGTCATTATTTCTGTTTTTCTTTTGATCATTCTGTCTGTTGTTCTATATATTGTTCTATCTATCTTTCTTTCTATTGATCTTTCTATCATTGTATTTATTTTTCTATATGTTCTTTCGTTCTTTATATTATTATTTCTATCATTCTTGCATCTAGCACTCATTCTTTATTTTTTTCTGTTGTTCTTTCTGTCATTATTTCAATTGTTTCTGTCATTCTATTTGATGTTCTATATTTCATTCAGTCATTCTTTCTATAATTCTATCTGTTTTTCTGTAGTTCTATCTATGGTTTGATCTGTTATCATTCTTTTTTATCATTCTATCTGTGGTTTGATCATTCTATCGTTCCGTCCATCATTATTTCTATTGTCCTATCATTCTATTGTTCTATATATTTTTTCATTCTTTCTATCATTCTGCCATTTTTTGTCATTCTATCTAACTTCAAACTATTTCTCTTTTATCTATTTTCTGTCTGTTTGTTTTTTCTGTTTTTTTTTCTATGTTTTGATTTATCGCACTTTTTTTTCATTGTTCTATTTATTGTTCTTTCTATCATTATTTTTATTTTCTATCTATCTATCTATCTATCTATCTATCTATCTATCTATCTATCTATCTATCTATCTATCTATCTATATTAGTGTTGTCAAAAGATTAAATGTGATTAGTCGCGTCCAAAATAAGTTTTTGTTTACATAATATATGTATGTGTGCTGTATATATTTATTATGTATATATAAATACACACATGTGAATGTATATATTTCAGAAAACTATGTTATGTTTATATATTAAATATATTTATTTAATATAGACATGTAAATACATGTAAATATTTTAAAAATATATATGCTGTATGTGTTTGTGTAATATACATACATAATAAATATACACAGAACTCCAACATATGCAAACAAAAACGTTTATTTTGTATGTGATTAATCACGATTAATCATTTGACAGCACTAATATGTGTATGTGTGTATATATAATTGGTTTTTTTTTTTGGTTTTGTTTTGTTTTTTTAGCTGGTGTCCAGTAACTAAATCCAACAAAGGCCCATGTTTTATTTTTTTCTTGTAATCTTGCCTATTCTTCTTTTTAAACTTTGAGAGCAACAGAACCAGATTTGTATTCTCCTGTCTGGTCCTTTCAAATGTTCAGGGAATTCTAGAATTCTAGAAGTCTAGAGCATATGAGCCAAGTCACATTTACGGAGTCTATTTACAGAAACCTGCTTCCAGTCGCGCTTGCTTCCCAAAAGCTAAAAACAACCGAGCCCAGTGGAGAACTTTATATTGGGAGAAGGATTTTATTTCACACGTAGTCTTTAGAAAACAGACTTGGCTTGGTTGTGTGGACAGATGTGTGTGTGAACCCACTGCACCCATTCAATTCAACCAGTGTTTACCATATGTCAGCCACTTCCTGCTAATGGCAGTAAGCACGATATGACTGGCGAAAATACACAGATAAAGCTGCCATTTTTCTAACTTTGTTTCTGCATGGAAACAAGAAATTGCCATTTAAAGTGGCATGTGCTTACACAAGCTACACCAATCAGAGCCCAGGTATAGTTAGCATGTCGTCCCCCTCCTGCCAGGCCAGAAGACAGCTCGACATGTTCCAATTTATCCAGAGACAGTGGAATTTAGGTGCTGTAGCTTAAGAGTCAGTGTTATATTAACATTAAGGCCAAACATATAAAGTAGCCGAGATAGACTCACAGGAACGTTTGAAATGCCACTGCCATAAAACCTTACACCATTAGCTTGCAATAAAATTTATTTAAGAAAAAACATTAAGACTATGTAAAATGTTCATGGTGTACCATTTGATCTTTCTTGGTCGCTTTCCAGTCTGCGTGTGACAGTGTCATTGCTAAAGTGGATTGTTTCTATGGTGATGCACCATCTCACGGAAAGTACAAGAGGGGAGTTTGCCATCACAGTTTATTCATTTTATTCATGTATTATTCAAGAACTTTAGCAGATATATACTTATTTCCTTGAATGTGACAAAACAAGCCATTAAAAGCACAATGGTTCATTCAGATGAAGCTCTGTTATGCTGCATTTGATATAAGTAAGAGATTAAGGTGAAATCCAAGCATCGAGGACTGAAAAATCCAACATACACAGAGTAAACTCTCCAACGAGGAACTTATACAGAGTTCCCTGCCCATAAAATTGCCGGGTACCATTCTGGTAGGTCACATGTTTCTGTGTGGAATTTCCCCTGTTCTGTAGAAGGAACATAGAATAAAAGCATTGTTGAGAAGGGAAGCACTTGCACTCATGTTCACCAGTCATTTCATCATGGTCTCAGGCGAGAGCAAGAGATGATTGATGAGTAAGAGATTATGAGGAAAGGACGTCATCGTTCCAAAATCTATATGTGATATAATAATATCTAATAACAATCAAGCATGCATAGTCAGTTTGGTCAACAGCTGTTTTTGTTTCCATCTAAATGCATTCATTCAATAGATATCATTATATTTATGCATTTAGCAGACACTTTTATTCAAAGCGACGTAAAAAAGAAGAAGAAGAAGAAGAAGAAGAACAAAGCAATTCATCAAAGAGCCAACAATCATTGTAGTACACAATGTCAGATTTATTAGACAACTAGATTAGGAAACATCTAGAGTAGATGTTCTGAATTAATTTTATATAGCATTCTTAATTTATACATCAGCTTAAAGAGAACCAAAGGGCAACATTGTGGCCTAATGGCTAATGTGGACATCAGACTAGGAAAGAAAAAGTCTAAAGTTATATAAAGTGTTTTAATGCTCTACTTTTGATATTTGTTTATTTTTCTTTTCAAAAAAGACTTTGTGTGTGTGTGTGGATGCATATTGATTGATTCTGGTGTTACAGAACAAATTCAATTGTACTTCATGTCCTAAAACTGTTTTCCAGAAGCCTATTTCCACCTCAAAATAAAAAAAGTTAAATATGATCAAGTTTAAGTTAAGTAACAATGTCACGTTATGAATAACACTGTGAAATATAAAGTTGCAATTATGAGAAATAAAGCTGCAACTGCAAGATATAACGATACATTGTGAGATATGAGTTGCAGTTCTGAGATATGAGCTCACTGTGAGATATAAAGTCTATAAAAATGAAAATAATGATTAAAAAAAACTTTTCCTTTCTTTTTTCTTTTTCTTTCTAATAGACAACCAGCAAAGGGCCATTGACATAAGTTGTTCAGTGAACGCTTTTCCTATATGGAGACTAAAATGAATGCTAAACAATCAGATCTTTTTGCTTGAGTGTTTGAAACTGTCCCTCAAAAATTTTATTGGTGTACAATGACGGGTGCTATCAAAATGCTATGAAGTGATCTTAGGTCAGTAGGGCACCACAGGGTCTGTGTGAATGGTCCCAGTGCTTGCACGTCTGAGTCACATGAAAATGCCTGTCGTCTCCCCTTTGTGTCATTTCCATAAACAACAAAGGACCTGATGGCAGAAATTTGTTAGCCTACTTCTGGGTGCCAGGTTCCCTTGTGTCTCACTCAGCTAGAAAAACTGCCCCACTTTGTGCTTCACTTCTCAGTCACAGGAGCAAACGGATGACACGGCTAAGATGCTCCATTTGTCATGTACAACAGATTTGGAATTGTTTTTCCAAATGGGCCTCAGATGAACTTTCAGGCAGGTCTATATCTCTGCAGCCCCAGACCCAGTAACCCACTACTCAATATGGGAATCGGCCAAAAGAACGAACAGAATTAAACCGGTCATCTGTTCAGTGGTACAATCACCAATGACCTACATATCATCACCTTGGAATTACAAGGTTCTAACATTTTTGTCAAAATTAAGTTATTCACATATTCTTATTCTGTGACAACTGATTTACTTTATGTGATGTTTTTTTTTTTTTTTAAGTTTCATACATCTTGGGACTTTTTATTTAGAAAACAAAAAGGTTCTATCTACATAGTATACCTCAATATCTCAAAACTCCTCAGAATGCAGATAAAACAGTATAATTCCAAGATAATGATATATTGAATCCTCCAACATTTTTGCAGATTTAGACTATTTCAAAGCAGCTTTATACAAATCTCCACAGCGAGAAATTGGCAACTGTAAAACACATATACATACATATTAATAAAACTTTTTGCAGGTTATATAAAACAGTGACGACAAGTGACTGTCTTCAAGAGTCAATGATTTTAATTTTAAATTAATTCAAAAATTGTGATTCATTCAGGAATGAAAGTGACTTGTTTTATGAATGAGTCATTGAATCATTTACTCGATTTGTTCATGCAATTCATGCAGTAACAAAACAGTCTTGGAGTAGTTTTGCAGTTGTATGCAACATTTTTTTAGTTGGAACAAGTATCAAAGTAGTATTTATATTGCATGAAAATGTATTAATATAATATATATATATATATATATATATACCGTCATTGTCAAATTAGACTACGCATTATATATTGCAATTTGATTAGTCATGGCAGTGTTTTTTACTGCAGTATTTACATACCTTGTATTTTGGCTTTCTGGTCTATTTTCAGTCTATCCAATCTATGAGGCACACGCTGACGTACAACAGATCCATACACCTGCTGTCGACTCTCTCCTCCCAGCTGACTTCTGATCAGTTCAGGCCAGCAGCAGTAAGGAAATGTGAGCCACATGCTTCATCTTACAGTTCTATCGGTTCATGCATTAGGTGCTTCTGGGCACAGATGCCAAATCCGCCTAAACCTTCTGATCCTGCATTTAGATTACAAGAGCCACTTGTGTGCAAGATTACAACTGAAACATAAATCACCCCTATATGCTGCTTGTGGATAATCTATATAATTACAGGCAATTTCATTTTTAAATATTTCATTCAATGCAGAGGCTTTCCCATTATCTACACCTTTCACTGGCCCACATCCAAAATGAGGTTTTCCTCTTCCCCATTCTGCTCTAGTAGAGGCCTCATACTTTAAGCACTCTCTTTCATACGCTTACTTATTTCTTTACATTGACCTGGCTAACATCAGTCTAGTGGCTCTCTAATCCTTGATCTGTTTTGATCCCAGTCACGTTTCAATACTTCAGCATGCAACAACACAACCTACTGCCCTAGATAAAATATAAGGCAGCTTTTTCCATACAACCAATTCACTTGCTTTCTTTGTATGGATTTGAGACTGATTATTCTTTTTCAGTGCAGGCATTTTGAATGCTGTTCACCTGGGCTACAATTACTCCTATCTGGCATGGCGCCCATCCCTCAGACATACTGCTTAGACATGGGATGGGCACTACCAGAGTCTCCACTCATGCATACCCAATGGCCATCTTGGGGTATTTGAACCAAAGGCCATCTGAGGTGTTTCCTTATCATTTTTACATGAACGTTAACCTCTCTCTAAGCTAATCCCTCTCCACGCCATCCAGAGGAGAGAGTTATAAATAAACTGCCATGCCTCAGACATCTGCATAAGTATCACATTCTAATATTGCTGCAAATACAAGCCTCACGTTTCAGTGTGGATTTCACTGCCTAATAGGATGAACTGAATTACCCTAAGCAAGGCCTCTTGGCCAATTACACTGCAACTCAAATAGTGTGCACAGATGTCTCCTGCGCAAAGTTTTCCACAGCAGCCTGGAATGGACACTAACCTAGACTAACCTTGAATTATGGAATGTACTGCATTACACTTCATATCAAATATTTACACCTTGTTATTTGTGGCCAAAAATGCAAAATGCTAATGCAGACTGAGGCCTTTCTATAGAGATCATGCGTTGTAGCTGGTTTCAGTAGAAGTCACAAGGGAAAGCCACAAATTAGCTTCCTCTCACATCTCACAAGAGAATAAATGCAACACTTTGTATTGGAGGTGATGAATGGCTACATTTGAATACATGACAATTAAGGTGTATATGAACAATGACTGACAAATGTAGCTTGAGAGACATAAATTTAAAATGTTCTGAATTCTTTATAAAGGATAAGTTTGAGAACTCTGGATGGTAAGTTCAACAAGCTGCATTATTCACAAGATGCCTTGTAAGATTTGTGCTACAACCGAATATAATAGCAGCACTTACATAAAACAATTCGGCATTCTTAATATCAAAACAGACTGACATTTACTTGAGGTAGCTAAAGAGCTGAATTATTTAGAGATCTCAACCTGATGGTGCTGTGGTGTTTCATTCTGTTCCCTCTTACAGAGGTTTGCAAGGTTATTTTCTGCATTCTTTGATTGCAGAAGTTGAATGGAAATATGGAACCAAGTATTAAACTGATTTCACCCTCTTTGTCTTCAAGTCTGATAGTCATGGAAAACCTGGAAATGTCAGGGACATTTAAAACTGTGACTTCCAAATTCAGAGGCATGGAAATGTGTATAGAGAGAGAGGAGGAGAGAGAAAGAGAGAGACATTTTACATACATTACTTAAGATTTAATTTCATTGTTGTTGTTATATGCAACCATTACGTTTAAGTTTATTTTGTAGGAGCATTTACGACTGAACATGTATGTAATGACATTTTAGATTTGGTTTAAATTTGGTCCGAATTAGATTAAATACATTTGTACTATTATAAACAATATCTGAAGCATTTTATTTCTAACCCTTCTTGTATTTGTTGCCTCTTTAGGATGAATCGCTAGGTGTATTCCCCATTTGAAAGTCGCTTTGGACAAAAGCATCTGCTAAATGAATAAATGTAAATATTCTCAACTCATAATTTTGTATTTTGCAGTGCATTTACTGTAACTTAAGTGAAATATGAGTTCAAATACTTTGTCTCACCAAAAAAAATAAATAAGATTAGCTGAAAATCTTTTTTATTTGATCTTTAAATGGACGTAAAGGAAAATAGTATGGCAGTTTGGTGTTGGTTTGGTCTTCAATCTGCTTGTGACGGGTGTTTAATCCCTGATCAAGTGTCTGTAATTGCTGTGGCACTGACGGAGCGAATGAGCAGGAGTCCTTCACTTACCTTGACCTAACTGCTGCCTCGTTTCCTTTTATACTGATCCATGGTCAGCTGTGCTGACCCAAAAGATTGTATTAATTGGTACAATATAAGCCACAAAACTGACTTTGGACCAGTGGAAAAGGAGACTTGCAAACAGCACTCTGTCATGAGCAGACGGATATAGAGTCCTTCAAGGCCTTGCTTTGAGCCCAGTCCTGCTGACACGGGAAAGCACTCAGCGGTCAGTGTGGTAGGAGAACAAAGCTGAGCTGCTCCTTCAGCGTGCCAACAGCTGCTCGGCAGGAGGCCTGGCCATAGAAAGCCTGGGCTTCTTTCACAATTTGCTCATATGCAACAAACAAAGACAACAAACACAGACATCTGAAAACATGCTCATACACACAGATACAAACACGCACATAATTTCTCTCTCAGACAAATACACGCATATACATTGTATGAACAAACACAGTTTTAGGAAAAAGGTTAGGAAACTTTCATTGACAACTTTCATTGACATCTTGACTCTAGCTGAACCTGATGACAGATAATAACAGATGTAGCGATGTCCAACTAGTAAATGATTCATTCTTTTACTTATATGTACGTTTTATGTACTGTATATGTGTGTGTCTCATTTTTGTTATTGCATAAATCATACATATCCACTAATCATATGTTTGAAGTCAGTAAGATTTTTTTTCTTTGAAGGAAGTTAATTTGATTCAGCAAGAGTGTGTTAAATTAATCAAAAGTGATAGTAAAGAAATGTAACATTTATGTCAAATAAATTCTGATCGTTTTAACTTTCTATTCATCAAAGAATCCAAAAAAAATACCATGGTTTCCAAAATAAATCTTAAGCAGCACAACTGTTTTCAACATTGATAATCATAAAAAATGTTTCTTGAGCATCAAAACATATAAGAATGATTTCTGAACGATCATGCAACACTGGAAACAGTGGTAAGGGCTTTGCCACCACAGGAATAAATGTATTTTCCAAAATATATTAGCATAGAAAACTGTATTTTCTTACTGTATTTTGATCAAATGAATGCAGCCTTGTTGATCATAAGAGACTTTTTTTCAAAAACATTATCAACCCCTAATAAAACAGTGGTGCATAAATGTCAAAACTATAAATAAGTGTAGTTGATGACTAGTAATAGTTTTATCAGCCGTGAAATGCATTTTATAACCACAAAGGTGAAGATGCAGATGAACTATGCAATCGCTTTCGATAGCACACCTGACCCAATACACACTGAAACTGAAGCTGAATGAAGGTGAATATCCTGCTCAGCACTGCAAAGACTTTCAGAGAATCATTATTGTATATTAACAATTACCCAATCATACCAGGGCCCAGAACAATGGTTCTGCTTTTGTCCCCACCTGTCAACAGCCCTGTCTTCTTCTTTCATCCTTTAAGAAGCTCAACCCTGCTGAACCCAGTACACACAATGGAAATGTAGCTTAGATCTTAATTATTATTTGTATTATTAAGAAGAACAAGTCATCACTTCTGTGTATTAGTGAACCATAGGGAGGACAAATCTTCCCACAGGGGAAAGGCAGGACCGAAAGTCACCTGTAATCTTGTCCAGGATGGTTTTTCTGCATTGCAGCCTCCCAACTGAAATCTGACACTGGCTACAAATAACTTGTTTACCTAGCAACAGTGCCACTAAGCAACAAGCTTCCTGTGAAATGAGACAATGTCCATGCACAATATGCTCCGGCCTAGAGTCAGTTTAACTATTATTGCGTATGAAGATGCACAATGCTAATATCAAAATAATTAATAACATAGCAAATGTCATACTCAAATTATTGCAGTCAGATCCATGCACTAAAAAGGTGATATGTGAGATGAAAGAATATTTGGTGAAACAAATACAGCAGAAATAATTTAGCACTATTTACAAGTAACAAGTTAGCTATAAAATTAAGTAAAATCTTTTGTTCCCAGCATGTACTGGGACATGACTAAAAAAATAGTATAGGATTTATTTTGAAACTATTTTCAGTGAATAAGGTCCACAAATAGCAAGCAACACATTTAATTATTTTGTAGGTTTGAGATGTTATTTCTTTATGTATGTATTTATTTATTTAGTCACATTTATTTGCAAGGTCTGGCATTAATTTTCTACTCAAAACCAATGTTAAATTTCAAATCTATTTGTTGCTTATAGCCCTTATTGTGCTTTGTAAGTTGATGTCTCAGTTGAATACCAATCAGACACAGTTTCTGCACATCTCTCCATCTTAAAGGTAATTCAATTTACAGTTTTCACTAAAACACCTTTGTACAATTTGGAAGTCAAATTGGCAGCGTTGGACACATGAAATCACTGACAATATCCAACACTGTGCACTTCATTAAGTGTACTTTGCAATAAAATGATTTGAGTGAAGGCCCTGCGTAAACTGTACAAGACTCATACCCCAATTACATCTTTATGGAGCACACTCTGAACAAGAAGGTTGCCCAGGGGGAAGTAGGCCACTCACGAGATGCTGACAGCAATTTTCATAGACCTGCTTTAGAACAAAACCTTTCCTGGGAGAACAGGGGCTGCAATCCATAAGTTCTTTCTCTTTTGTAAACAGCAGAATATACTGCAGTCACTATGTCTACTCAGTGCATTAAAAGGTCAGCCATAATTCATTCCCTGTGCTGATTTCAATACTACCTTTTCCATATAGGTTCCATATAGTCAGTTGGTGTTGATGTCTCTTGTCTGGCTATTTAAACATCAACGTTTTGATGAAAGGATATAGAGGGCTACTTCAGAGAGTTGCGTCACAGAACAGTGATGTTGATTTTGCGACCTCTTTAAGGACTATGCCAGGCAACACTGACAGATTAGATGAAAAAAAGAAAAGAAAAAACAACAGAAATGAGGGAAGAAATTATTTTTGGGAGCCAGAAAGACAGAAAAGTAAAAGCAGATGCTGTAAGGGTTTTTTTTGTTTTATGGGTCTCCATAAAAACAAAAAATATATTTTTCTTTGCTTAGAAATAAGATGTCATAATGGGGCACAAAATATGGGGTTCCCAGGCAGACACTCCTCAGACGAACACTCCCAAAGAGGAACATGCTCTCATTTTGCTGCTCTCCAGGCAGACTGTGGGGTCATATGCGCTATTTCGGTGCTGTCTGAGGCCTGCTGAGTTCAGCCATAAACATATCAGCAAAAAACAGATGACAAACAGAGACAGAGCATAAGAGTTCAAAGGTAAGATGAATAAGGAATGAGGAAGTTCATCCAGAAAAGCAAAAACATTGATAAGATAAAGAATACCTGTACAAAGGCCTGCAGTGTTATTATTAACTAAAAGTAAATCTATTACAAATGTATTTTGTTAATTAAAATAAACCTGAAAAAAATATATGCCTTGAAAAAATATAAATATATACATACATGCTGTAACCTTTACAGCAACTCTTGTAGTGAAAATGTTTCAGAAATGCCAGGCTAAATATTATAAATATGTGACATTTTCCTTACAATTAAGTAATCATATTACATGTTCTGAGTTCATTGTAATTCAGTCATTTTTAATAATAATAAAACGTTTGTTCAGTACATTTTATTAACAGTATTTTTTGCATTTGAGTCATAAGTATTGCAAACTAGGTGGTTATACTACAAATTGCCTTCCTTTTCGTTAAATAATTCTTAAATCATATTTCTCATTATTTTCTTTTGATTATATGGGTAAAATATAGCCTTATGAGATTCATACATCTGACCTGTTGCTGGGGTAATATAAGTAGGCCACCCTTATCATAAGTATAGCTACTTCTTCCATGTTTGTGCGCCAGTCATCGGCCCATCCTGAACCACGAGCAGTGCTCCTGTTACTGTGGCTCTGGCTGCTGTGCTGGAATGTGGAATGTTCGGGTTGTGGGACAAATGTTCCTAAAATGCAGCCCCACCTTTCGAACTGTTTGCCACCACAGTTGTGGGGACCTGTGCACGGCTTGTGTGGACATGTGTTAGACTGCAATCGCACGAGTGCCTTTGTGATGGGGGCAAGATTGCTGACCTTTAATAAAGTATTCCTCCCACCCAATAGAGAAACTCAAAACATTATCAGAATGGAAACAAAGAAGTGCAATGAGGGCATACACAGACACACATTTTTTTGTCTGGTAGCACATACCGCAGATGAGTGATTCATATTTAGCAAGCTTGTCAATCCTGAAACTTTTTCACTAGAAGAGTTGCTTTGAGTCAGGACTTCCCAGGCCTGTTGTTCAGCCTTAATTCTCCATAAACAGCCTTTCATAAAGGCCACCGTTTTACCAGCCAAATTAGACCTGTGTGGTCGATTCTCTCAACAACTGTCACAATAACGACAGGGTCATGGTTTATAGGTAGGGTTGGGTATCGTTTGGGTTTTTTTCGATACCGGTGCCAAATCGATACTTTTAAAACGGTGCCGGTGCCTAAATGGTGCCTGAACCAATACTTGTTATATACACACACACATACTGTATATGGAACTCATGAAGCTCCAAGAAATCCCCAATATGGACATATAAGGCATTGCTATGCTGTAACTGAGTAAACAGAAGATATAAACGTTTTGAATGATAAAACAAATACATTAAA
>JAUZSZ010000112.1:20578216-20588729 GCA_034780575.1 Labeobarbus marequensis | reverse complement strand
CTTCCCCCTCCCTCCTCCACTATCGCTCTTCCTGCATGCAACTGCTCTTTGCTCAACTCAAGAGACTTCCCACTGTACAGAAAGAGAGAGAGAGAAAGACGGAAAGAAATGGAAAAAGACAATAAACCGGAAGAGCGAGAGAAGGAGAGAGAGGAAGAAAGAAAGAGAGAGCTCTCTGCATGTGGTCATTTGGAGGCTATTTTACATAGTACCTGATATGCAAAACACCCCTGATGGCAGGCAGTGTGAATCTAGTGTATTGTTAAATGGCACTGTGATATTAATACAGGCAGGACTGCAAAAAGCATTTACATTTCTTTCTGTCTGTAAAAAGCAAGGGACAACGTATAATGAGCTGGTCATTATCATAAAATAAAGGTGATTGGGGTGGTCTTGGATCATCTTGAAGAGGTTTATTTTTGTGATAACTGACATCTGACTGTCCATAATTTAATTATTTTATGATGTGAGGAAAAAAGAGACTATGGAGTGATACATGAACATAGACTGGCTGCTAATTAATTATACTGCTCATTATAAAAAATATCTGAAGGCATAATGACCAATCAAAATCAATTATTCCAAATAAAACAATTACCAAGTTGGCGTTTGGAATAAATAAATAAATAATAAACATTGTACTAAATAAATGTTAAACACTTAACTTAGAGTTGAAATTATTTTATAATGTAATAATAAAGAGACCATGGAGTCAAATGAGACACCAATTAAACAGTCAATTAAACAGTCCAATACTCATACAAAACAAACAAAAAAAAATGCATATAGTTTAAATTATACTGAAGTTTATTTTATAATGTGAGAAAAAAGAGACTATAAAACTAGACTATCTGCCAATTAATCAGTTAGTTGGTCACTTGAATTAAGGAAGGAAGGAATGATTATTTGAAAAGTATTTGACTGTAGAATGCTGCAAGTGGCCAATTAGAATCAAGTCTGTTTCTCTTCTTTCCTGCATTTCACTTCTGCTTTAGCTTTTGTACTAGACTACCATATATAAAATCTGCTATTGTGTAGTGCAAATACTGTTGCCTCCAATGATAAATCAATTGTGATGTTCCTCATTTTTAAGTCCCTTTGGATAAAAGCAACTTCTAGGAATAAATGCAAATGTAAGTATTTCACAGGGGCTTTAAAAGCCACAGGTACAGCCCTAACTGATCATCATTACTGTTGCACATTCTATAAATAATTCATGACACTGTAATGTCTCATTGCTTTTTCCCTGCACAAGCCATCTACCGCTAATAGAAATGCACTGAGAGAGAAATCTTTTTGTAGTGCTTTTTACAGGGAACCTTTAATAGATGATGGGCAGGAGAAGAATACAATTACATCTCAAACAAAAAGAATGGACACAAATAAAGCTGAAAACACTAACACACAAAACAGTAGGCTCCAGACCAACAGAAATCATTAGAAGAGTGTTACAACATTAAATGTTCATATGTTCCACTGGAGGTCAAAAATACAGCAACATCTGAGCTCTCTTTGCACCCATCAGGGCTTTTGGTCTTAACCTTTGACCCTGACCTTGAGGGAATTACAGACAAAGTCCAGCTGGAGCACCAGTATATGTTAAATGTGAGTACAAGATAAGAAGGATATAAAATCACTGTCATATCCATCAGTACATCAACTAGGCATGGGTGACAATGGTCAACTAATCGAATAGTCGTTCACCAACCAACCAGTTTGACTAGTTTATTCGTATAGTAGCATCAGTCATTCTGCATTGTAAAAACCATCTTGGAAAAGTTGCGTTTTAAAATTCATACCCTTTAAATTCATTACACCTGCAGAAAACTACCCTAATTATAAGGTCTTCCTCAAAGGATATTTCACATAAAAAAGATTATTCTGTCATCTGTATAATTTCCAAACTCTTTTTTTTATTTCTTTCCTTTTTTCACAAATAACATATTTTGAAAAATGTTTCAGTGTTGTTTTGTCCATTCAATGAAAGTCAGTGGGGTCCAGATTTGTTTAGATGCTAAAGTTCTTCAAAATGCATCAAACTATTATGTTTTTTACAAAATTCCCTTTCGTTCCTTTAGTGACTAAACGCAATGCAATTTCACATAATGTTACTATGGCATTGTGTAAGCTTGAAATAAGATCCTTCATCACCTCTTTTTCATTTGCTGCTTTCCTCAGCTTGGTTTCTCCAGCAGGGAGGCGATTCCTCACAAAGGGAGATAAAAGACAAGAAGAAAGAGTTTGCCACTATAAACGAGGGGAGGTTGAAAGCCACTTTGGAATCCCCTCAGCAGCTTTATTAGATTCTCATTAAACACTGTACTGGGCCACATATTTCACTACAGCAAATGCTTTTCTTGTCCTGAACTATATATTGAGTCTGTATCCATAAACTCTGATGGCTGATGTGGTGCTTGAGCAGCTATGGACATAAAAATATCATCACTACCAGCTTATGACAAATTACCTGAAGTGGTGGCCTTGGGTTGCATTATCATAATCAATGAGCTGGATCACTGAAAAGACAGAGGGGCTTGAACATGTTCGATATCCAAACCCCACGGGAAGAAGAAAGGTCCTCTTTTGGCTACTGTCAATACACCCCGATTAATTCTCACTAGAACTCAATGGTTTCGCTCAAAAGAGTTTGCAAGGGGGATTATGCAATTGCCCAGAAAAACAATCAATACTGTAGATGGATGGAAGGACGGAGTGTGCAAAATCAAAGTAAAATCACCCAGACTAAAAGCATCACGCAGAAACCGATAAGGGGTCCGAAATGAAGCAGGGTACCTCCTGCTAAAAATGTGAATGGAAAGCATCATTTGTCACAGTCAAATACAGGCTCTAAAGTTGTCTCACTGCTGTATGAAGTATGGAGCGAAGAGGCCCATTGTGGGTAATCAATGTGCCTGACAATGATAATGTATCTCAAACAATCAGGCATTTTTCTCTACAGGGAAGCAGGAGGTTTTGAATTCTCCCAACATTTTCGTCCTAAACGCTCCTTCCTGTAATCGCTCTGATATTGTGCTGGTGACACATTTTGAGAGGAGTAACTGGAGGCTTGGACGGATCCTGACACTGGAATTGGCTCGTTTCACAGTGGCGTTAAGTGGCGTTACGATGCTTCATATGATATGTTTCTGACACCTCTCTCCCTCCCTCTCGTACTTAGTTAAATAATGCAGACGGTCTCTGATTTCCACGCTTGGTGATGACAAAGTGTGAAGGAGAAACAGTCTTGGCTCTGTTTGGAGGGCTCTCTATGTAACAACAATGATATATGTATAACCCGCCAGCATGCTATCATGTTTATGTTTTCAGACCATCTGAGCGCTGAACACAGAAGCTGAAAGTTTAGAGCAGGAGGAACACTTCCTGTGAGGCTAGCTAGAGAAATAGATAGAAAAGAAAAAAAAAACTACTTTTGTTTAAAACCATGTCATTTCCCTGAAGAGTTCCTCTTCCTCTCAACTTCCTGTGGCCAGTGCAAATCAAATTCTCACTTATGAATAGAAAGCTTGCCAATTCTTCAGTTATGAAATTTTCCTAGCCCTAGGTAAAATAATAACAATCCAGACTATATTTGAATTGGTTAATTTAGCTTTTACTTTAGGGTACATCACATCACTAAAGTGAAATCAACCCGGATGCTGTTTCGTGTTGCTCATCACCATGAACAGCCTCTCACTTCCTGTGCTCTCCACGCTGTCTTATAGTACCACAGAGCCGGAAGACATTACATAGATTCTGTTTTTGGAATCCGCAGTGAAAAAATGCACTGAGAAAACCCACGCAGATCAGTGTGTAAATGTGCCTTACTACAGCTCTCTCCACAAATTATGAAATCAGCCCACGCACATACGCATCCCAGGATCTCTTGCGTGGTTTTCAGGAATCTAAATCAAGCTGCTAAAATTAACATAGCGCAAAGTCAAACTGAAAGAGAGAAAGATATTGAAAAAAGACAGGAGAAATCAATTATACATTCCACTTCGTGGCATTCGTTTCTGAGCACAGTGTAAATGGCACAAACACACAAACATATACATTGCAGTGAACTATCACGTAAGTTACTCCACAGGAAATGCTACACTGAGATGACAGACCTGATAAAATACCTGAAAATGGCACATGCAAATAAAAACAAATATTCTGTTTCTACTGAACTGTAAATGATATCTCCAGCTGCTGAGGTGGTTAGAGGGGGCCGCAGTGCATGCGACACATAAAAAGTGTGTTTGCTGTGTGTGTCTGTGCATGTGTACACACCCGAGGACAGGAAAAGGAAGTGTATGAGAGATGACAACAGCCTATCTGCACTACTATAGAAAAGTCAAAGCCGATGAAATACCTCCAGCAGCTGGGGAAACAAACCCTCAGCACACGGTCTACAGCTCTTTCACAGCCAGTAAATGCCAAGAAAATAAAAACAGTGTCTCTTGCAAATTTATTCTTGTTTGTGCCTGATGTTGCAGAGACTCACCCAAGGAGACCTTAAGGGGCTTTCAGATCAAATTAGATGTATTTTACACCAAAAGGGGATAAACAAGACCTCAGGATGGAGCAGTTAATGTTACTGAGAGGCAGTGAGGCTAAAAAAACTGAGAGATATTCCACAGCTAACTGTGAGATAGTACTAACGGGGCTAATGGTTTGAGGGCACGGGGACATGAGGGCCAGCGCACTGTGCCTGCATGATATGAGGATATTAGGGTAATGTGCATGAAGAACATTTTGTATTCGCATGAAACAAAGACAAAGAGAGATTTAAGGGTTGTGAAATACACTAAATAGTGGAAGTGTGAAGTGAATTATGACAGGAGTGTGTTTTGAATATTCAAGAGAGTTTCTTTTTAATTCACCCCACTGATTAATAATATATTCTCCTCTCATAGCTAATACTGGGAAGAATAATTTATATCCAGATGTAAATAACACTCTTTTTCTCTTTTATAGTTCAGCTTAATTCAGTAAGGAGAAAAGGGTCAGTACCCTTTTGTAAGCAAATTAATAACTTTAATAATAACTTTTATCCAGCAAGGGTGCATTAAACTGATTAAAAGTGACAGTGAAGACATTTATAATGTTACAAAAGACTTTTGTTTCACATTATTACCATTCTTTTGAACTTTTTATTCATCAACGCATCCTGAAATTAACGTATCATGGTTTCTTCATAAATATTAAACAGCATTATTTTCAACACTGATCATAATCAGAAAACGTTCTTAAGCACCAAATATTAAATGATTTTTGAAGAATTATGTGACATTGAAGACTGGATTAATCGCTGCTGAAAAATCAATTTTACCATCACAAGAATAAATTACATTTTAAAATATATTAAAACAGAAAACTGTTGTCTTAAATTGTACGTTTCACAATGTTACTATTTACTGTATTTTTCACCAAATAAATGCAGCCTTGGTAAACTTTCTTAAAAAATAAACGGGCAGAAAATGGCAATATAACAACAAAAGTGCTTGCCAAACCCATGAGTTATTTTAGCAAATGCCCTTGAGATTCACACAGACACACACACACACACACACACACACACACACACACACACCCTCATATCTCTGTGATTCATCTACATAAGGTCAACGGCCCTCCCTCTGGTTCCCTGGTGCTGGTGTGACTCTGAAGGAGCTCTCTTTAAATAAATGCTTCTGGCTGCAGAAGTCTGTCAAATCTGTATTGGCTGTAATTACATTGTGAGGCTGTCTTTATGAGCTATGTGCATTTGCTGTTCATGTCCAAAGCCTGTCTGTTTGCAGAATGGGCACGTCTCTGGGGTGTCTAAATGTCAGTAAAAACAACTATAATACAATTTATGGCAGTGTCACAGGCATATGGACCAACGAAGGCTTTTATATGTACAAATTAATGAAGTTACTTGTATGTCTCATCTGTTTTGTTGCAAAAGATACACATTCAGACTTTGTAATGGAGGTATTCACATGCAAATCACATTGAACCGTTGTGCATAATATATCTGCCCCGTGTGGTGAGGTTTGGAATGACAGACAACTATAAATGGTTATTTTGTACAATGCAACCTTATCTCTTATTCTATGAATCTGCATCAAATCAGTGACACAACCTGTAGTTCACACGACCAAAACCCTGCCCTGTGTGAGGAGACGGCTAATGTGAACTTCATTTCTGTTGAGAAATAACCATAATGCCCTCTGCTGACAGCTCACCATTCAACAGCTTTCAATCTCACTGACAGCACAGGCCAGCTGGGTTTGCTCTTTTCCTGATTTAGAGGAGATAGGAACAGACAGGAGGGGCCTCATAAATAAGATGGATACACTACAAGGGACGAGAAAGCTTTTTCCAGTAATGACTACTCTGACAATATAAATGCTCTGAGAGAAATAGGCTATTGGATGTCTGATTGGCCTCTAGGTCATACCATTTTGACTTTTTGGTCAGGCATAATATGCTTTGAAGAGGATGGGCTCATCTAAAAAATTGGGCAAAAGAAAGTGTATGCCTTTGTGTGCGTGTTGCTGAGGACAGTTTGCCCCTGCTCCTCTTCCTCAGTCCCAATTGTGCTGTCACTTCCTGGGTACCTGGGACTAAACTCGCTGCCACTGTAAAACGCAGCCAAGCATCAGAGAGGCAGTTAAACATGTGCTAATGTGTCCCAGCCAAGCAACCCAGGGAGGATCAGATTCAGCTTCCGCTTCATCCATTGCATATCACTGCATAATTTTATGCTCTCTTTCTAAATTTGGAAAGCTCTCTGCATGCTTCACTTACAAAAAAAGTAGTATATAGTCCAATTTATGTTTTTTTAAAAAATATACTATTGTATACATTTTTTAAATACATATAGTACTTATAAAACAGCATGGCAAAGGAATATGGCAATAACTTAGTACCATGGTATATGTCAAAGTACCACAATTCTACTGTTTTACGATACCATCAATATGGAAGCCTGTTTTGCTTTATAGCAAACAATAAATAAAGTAATTGTGAGATAAAGTTTAAAATAAGAATTTAAAGGGACAGTTCACCCAAAAAATCTCAATTCTGTCAATAATTACCCACCCTCATGTCTTACCACCTTGAACGTGGTAGTTCTGTTGCATTCTATGGGAGGGTCAGAGAGCTCTCTGATTCCACCAGAAATATCTTCATTTGTGTTCCGAAGATGAATGAAGGTCTTACAGGTTTGGAAGAAGTAAAGTCAATTTATCTGCATTATTTATTGCTTTTCTAACTATGCATGATAACATACAGTACTATCCGTGACCCAAATAAAACAGGCCTGTGAGCCATTTTTGGTCCACTAGATGGAATGAACAGTCTCTACCGGTTCTGTCTCCTTGTGTTTCTCTATAGTGAGGAGCTCCCTCTTATAGTGTGAACACAGCAATAATGGTTAAGTGAGAGAACTTACCGTCTCCTGAGGGTCTTTGGCTCTGGGCCTCTGTGGAGTGGGGGTAGACACATCCTCTGTCAGCTGGTCTAGTTGGTTGCAGTCCAGCTGAACAAGCCCCTGACACTCCAAATGACATGTGTAGCTGCAGTCTGGAGGCCAGAGACAAACAGGACATACACAGTCACTAACAGCCATAAAGCACACAGACAAAAAGCACAGTTTAGAAAGCCAATGAGGGCTGCCAACACCCTTTCAGCTCCTTTAAAAGAAAAAGGCTTGAAAAGGCTGGAGGAGGACTGGGTCATGTGTTTTATTTACTGTAAATGTCTGTGTCAGCATGAGCGCAGAAGCCTTGGAGAAAATCTAGACTAGAGCTGGTGGTGAAAAACTTACAAATCTGCATGTTGCGGACATCTGTCCCAGACACATGCGCTCCACAAACTAGAGACAGCAAAGACGCTTCAGAATGATCAGTGACAGTGTCTCATTTACATTAGTCGGAGTGTCTGGTGTGTCCACCACATATACATTAATTATGAGAAGAAATTCAGTCATGTGAGATTGCCATGACTCGGTTAAACAGTGCCCTATTCATTCACTCTCAACTGACTTGACCCCAAAATAGATGTTTATAAAAATCAGAAGACCTTATTTCTTTAATTCAGTGCCAACTATAGCAGCTGTAACCTTTATTACATTGACATCAATTGTGCTTTTTGACATAGTTGTTGTGTGTGGGGCCATCTAGTGGATGTCTGATATAAAATACTGCGCCGTTTGCACAGGAGAAAGAGTGACTTATCAAAAATTAGACAAGTGAATCTTTTTCTATTACACGTGATTATTTCTTAGGAGATGAATTTTAGTAATAAAATTAAATCGAATATATATATATATATATATATATATATATAAAAATATATATATCTTATATATATATATATAATTATTTATATCTCATATATTTATATATTTAAATGTATTTATAATTTTATTATTTGTATATATAACAAAATATAATAATTTAATAATAATAAGAATAATGTAACATAAAATAATAATATAAAATAACATTTTTAAAAATTATAAAACAATACAAATACTTTATTTTATTTGAAAAATACATAATATATAGAATTAAAATATGCTATGTTAAAATGTTAATAAAAATATTTAATACTTTATATTTATATAATATAAAAATATAAAACACTCTCAAATGGGTCGCAATCAAGCTTTACAAGGTAACAGAGAAAAAGATCAACAGCTAGATGGCGCTACTGTGTGCCAACATCATCAAAGGTTAACGGAGGCGCATGAAATAAGGTTATTAAAGGGCTGGAACAGACAGCTGCCGTTTAATTTTTTGCCAAGAAACGTTTCATTGACACTGGGGTTCATTTTTTTCCACTCATAATTGCCCATCCAGTGAACTTTTTCCACATATTTGCTTTGGAAAGTAGCATATTTTATAAAAAAAAACTGATTCAAGCTGCCCTCATCATCCTAAAATTCCCATTAGCATCATAAGAGAGATAATGAAATGACCTCAGACCAGCACAGAGAGTAAATTCAATAGCTTTAAAGCACTCTGAGCATCTATATTCATTGCTCACAGCCACACAGTAACCAAGGAAACTACATTCTGCACCACTAGATATTCTCCAGCACAGGCTGATCGTGATTTTACATGACATGGTGTCCTGCAGTTAGGCTGCAGTGTCATATACATTGTATAAATAGTCTGTGGCCAACAACACAATAATGGCATAGAAAAGGATTTTTGTTTTTGCAGTCACATGATAACAAAACGACTGAGATATCTGTCTCTACACACAGTGGGACAGGAGTGACGGATGTCAACAGTGAGTGCTGACTGATTATCAGTGGATTGATTATCAGTGCCAAACACACTGCTACTGTCATTGTGGAAGAGCAGGGAGGTGCAGATCACTCTGAAAGGAGATTGTGAATGCTAAGAGCCTCTACACAACACTGATAAGTCACATGGAAAATGGACGTCACTTTCAATGGTTTGTCGCCACAACACCGGCAAAATATAAATATCTTCAGGGGAGTGTTGAGCGGGACTATGAGAAAGAGTGTCCAAACCAAACAGAATGACTCAGGGTCAGGAAATGCATTATGGGAGGAGGTGAGGCTTCCGTCCGGTTCTGACTCTCACCTTCAACCTCAGCCTGATATCAACAGTGCGCTTTAATGCAACACCCTGATAACTTACGCAGCAATGACTATTAAATGAAAAACCTGACACGTGCAGCAGCAGTCAGGTGCAATGGGTCATCCTGCAAAATGGGTGCGTTATTTAAATTAACTTTTACAGTGTAGACACTTTCAAATCACATTAACAAAAATCTGATTTTTAATATTTTTTAAAATCTTTTTTAACAGACTGATTAAAATATTCAAAAATGTTAGATTTGATTTAACAATGTATTACTAAAAGATTTAATAAATTACTACAAATGCATTAATAAAAAGAAGTTGTGCATCGACCCTGTTAGTACCACTTTTCTGCTTTTCATAAACTTTTATATACATTTAAAAAAATGTCAATGTCATCATCTTTTCAAGAAGACAACACTTCAAGGACGAGTTCTTTTTTATCACTTGTGAGACAATGTTGTCAACCTTCTTACCATTTGACCAGTAAACAACTGATAATCAAAAAAAAATAATAATAATAACATCACACCACTAAATAAAAGAAAACAAGTAAGAAACAGAACAGGGAACGCTAGTGTTAGAGTTTTTTTTTTTAAATAAATAAAAAAATAAAATTATAGAAAAAGAACAGAGAATGCTAGTGTTAGAGGGCCAAGTGTTTAATCAGCAAGTACTGACAGACTAGAAATCAAAACACTTTGATTTCAATTGTATCAGTTCATAGTCTATTCCAGCTAAATTTAAATGTCCCAAACAAGATTGGAGGTATACAACAGCCAAATCTTCTTTGAAACTCTTTAGATGAGGTAATTAGTGCCACAGGATGCTCCCAGAGCCGATGTTTTTATCCTTCAAACTGTGTGCTCACATATGCTCCCCCCCCATCATCACTTGTCCTTACTGCAGTGCGGTCTAAAC
>JAUZSZ010000112.1:20479117-20494337 GCA_034780575.1 Labeobarbus marequensis | reverse complement strand
ATGGTACCGCTGCTGAAATTCCTCTTAACTATGGGAGAACAGAACAGGATGAGTTGTCATTTGAGTTTTTCTGTTTTTATTTGATCAAAAATATTGAGAAATATTATTACAAGTTAAAGTCCCTCTGTAGTCAAAAATTGTATCCTTTAAAACTCATCTTTGATAATCAAAATGACATTTTTAAATGTTTTTTCTTGTGAAAATAATTTTCTCATGCCTTAAAATAGCTTGAATGTAACTCTACACCCTTGCCTTATTTACTATACGCAGATCTGTGAATATGCAAATTAGCCCCGCCTCCACCCAATCACACCAGCCAGGGCCTCCTGATCCATGGATAATGACTGATAAAACTATGTTTTTACTAACGGACAACTACAGTGGAGACTGTAACAGTCATTAAAGTTACTTACTTGACGATGTTGTGTCCTCAAAATGCCTTGAAGACTAATGCAGCCAAGTTTGTGATTCTTAATTCGCACCCGCGAGCATACACGTGTGAAGTGCAGATGCGGGAGAGGTGGGACTGACTCCGGGCTACTTTTACACTGCTGCCGTGGGTTATTATTCAAGCGGTTCTAAATCCACATTAAACCACAGATTCATGGGTTTTCACTACAAGGGGACTTTTAAAAAAACTAATAAAATTACAGAAACTACATCTGAAATAAAATGAATGAAGCTAAGTAGAACTATGTATTAAACAAGAAATAAAAAAATTAAAAAAATGACAAAAGCACATAAAACCACTAAAACTTGAATTAATAATTCAAAATCAATAAACACTATAGTATACAAGTAACACTGCATTTAATGATAATTTATTGAAAAATTAAAATGTCTGTTTTCATAAAGATTTTCAGGTTCTAATTTGTACCCTGTTCATGAAAAGTGTCCTGACGTCATTCGTGGAAAGTAGCTTGTTCATATTGTCCATTTCAAAAATAGCATATTCTGTGGAAAAAGTGCTTGTGGAAGACTATAAAACACAGCATAACTGGAATGAAAATCTTCTATGAGTGCAGTAATGCGTTAAACTTAATTCTGCACCTCCGACCCACAACTGTTGCTGTTCATTACCATCCTGAGAGCATCATCACCATTTGGAGAGCTCTTATACTCCATAGTGTTCCTCTGTGCAGCTGCAAAAGCAATAGATCTGCTTTAGAGGCTGAGGTAGAACAAGCAGTCAGTCTGCATGCCAGCAGGTTAGATTCATTGCTGACTGACGACTATAATTACCATCATTCGCTACTTGTTCATACCCCTTGTCTTACTAAGGAATTACAAGGACTGCCTGGTAAGACATTGCTTTGTTCACATACACACAAACCCATTTCAAGGCACATAAACATTAAACGGTTCCTTCTAGGCCGTTTGGAAACTACGATTCGCACACACCCCGTAACACAACAACACACAGGGGGGCACACAGTGACTAAAAGCTCTCAAAATATTTTCAAGGAGAACAAAATGTAACTATAACCCCACGCCTCAAAAATACTGATTGGACTACAACCACAAGAGAGCAAAATAACCACTCGACTGAAGCAGAGACTCAATGCCTCATCACTGCAGAAGGCTGACGCAGAGGAACCAAAGATATTAAAAGAAAGAAACTGAGGATTCATGCACTCCATTTGAAATTTAAAGTGACAATCAGATAATGAAACTGAAAAACTGGAATAAAGATGATAGCCTCAGATTTAGTGCTGAAAACAAAGTTATGCTCAACTATGCTGTGTTTGCATCTTACCGTGTACAACTCGTTGAGGACCTTCATCAAATCCTCCTGCAGCTGGAGGCCCACTTCTTTACTCTGTAAGAAAAAGACACATTAGTATAAGACAATAATAGTGTAGATCATGATGAACAGTAGTTTCCTGTTCTCTATTGCAACTGATAATCCATTTTGGCTGTGAGCCCTGAAGCTGTCATTGTTAGACCGATGAGATGTTGTCTGCCCTTTCAGTAATGGAGGTCATCACAAGCTAACTCAAACACATCTAGTTCAATAAAATCTCACCCAAACAGTCACATTATACTGGAACACTGCACACTGGACCGGATTAACCATTTAGGCAATTTGGCACGTTAAAAACCGTACAAAGAGTTTTCAAATGGCACACGATGGCCAAAAGCCTCTTTTTCTGCTTATATATTCTGTTTCAGTTGTAAAAACATCATATTATGGAAATACAATGGGTTGAAATGCCAATTTATTTATGACTTTAAAGGAAAAGTTCTACCCAAACAATTGAGAGAACCACCCCTTTAAGTCACTAGCATCGGTACTTTCAGTTACAGCAGTTCCGCTTGTGCACTTGACTAAAGGCTTAACTTCTGTTTGAGCCGTTATCAAAACTGAAGTGTAAAGACAATGCAAAAGTACTGAATTTCAGTTCAGTGTCAATCAATTACAATGAATGTCAAAAATGTGCAGCTGAACTGTCTGAAACTGGAAACCATTACTTGTGATTTTGATAAGACTTCCTCTTAGAGACTGTGGAATAAAAAGGTCTGGTAAACTCTGTGTGAAATGGAAACGGTGGTTTACTGTTCTTTTGGATGCTGGATCTTGTAAGAGGAAGTTTGGGAACGAAGGCACAGCATGACATGAAAATGAAGTGCTTGCGAATTCAAGTCCAAACGTCAATCGATGTTGGCTGATACCTTGGGAGCCGGCCAAAAAGATGTCTAGCATTCACTGAGGGCTTTGACTCAGTCACTCCTTCCCTGTTCCCCACACTGACATTTTTGTGGTTTTTCGTGTTTCTGAAGGTGTGAATGAAGCTTTTATGGTTGTTTTTGGACAGATGTCAATTAGCTCGAGTTCTTGACGATGAGAAGTGACTGAAATGATGGAAGAGAAAAGAAATACGAAGCTGAAGTGTGTGCATGGGTGTAAAAGACAGAAGGGAAGTTAAGGATGAAAGAGTGAAATAGAGAGAGTGTTCACAAACAGTCAATCTTCACAAACAGTGATTGTCAAGTCACACAGTTCCCTTCATGGTCCATCCAGGATGGAAAGGCTGGAGTTTATTTTAACCCTTTGAAAGCTGAGATGGATGAGTAGGCTGTGGGGAGGCGTCCCATAGGAGATCCCCTTTGGGAAGTCATTCATAATGGAGCTATGATGGGTTTTATTTGGAGGCAGTGGACTGAGTAATAAGTGAGAATGCACAACACCCATTTAGAACAGAGGATGAAATGCATGTCTGGTGATGCTCACCTCACCTCGCTAAACATGTCTGCGGAATTTTGTCAAGCTGAATGAGCTCATAACTTGGCACTAAAATACAGAAAAAAAGACAAAAGTTCAAGACAAATAAAGCAATGCCAAGACAAGTTGCATTTCTTTTGCATGGTCTTCACTGGCTGCAGTCAAAAACAAATATATTTGTTTATATTAACAAACAAAAGAATCTTGATTTAATTAAATATATTTCATACAAATAAAATAGCATTATCTTATGTACATTTATCATTTTTTTATTTATAATGATGCTCATGTATGCATTTAATTCTTTAAAATATTAAAATGTAGTTAAAACAAATATAATTAACACTATAAATAACACTAAATAACACAAATTAACTGAAGGCCAAATTACTATAATGAGCCTTTATTTATTTATCTATCTATTTTTAGTTAAATTTATGGGCTTTGTGTGCCTTTATTTTAAGAGGACAGTGGAGAGATGACAGGAAAGTATTGGGGTGGAGAAAGGGGAGTGGTATCAGCAAAGGGCCTTGAGGCGGGATTCGAATTTGGGTCACTGCAGAGCGCAGTTGCGTTGCATATCGATGCACTAACCACGAGGCTATCGGCGCCGACATAATGAACCTTTATTGTATTAAGGTGTAAAAGATGCCATCAAAAACACTTTTTATTGAATTAAGACATAAAATGAAAGCAAATGATATATCAGGTTTATTTTTGGCATGTGCATGGTGGCCTTGCAGTAAGGCACATTTTGTGTAAAAGTTTAGGATAATTTCCAAATATTGAAGTGCATTAGTACTAGAAAGTTAATCTATTTGTCAGTGGAGACTGAAGAAAGAGGAAGAAAAAAAAAACTTGTGTTAATCTTTTCTTAATTTAAATCACAAACACACATAATTAGCAACCATAATTTCATGAGGAAAACACAGACATATAATCTCTTTCATAAACTCCAAAACAACCACTCAAGCTATAAACGGCTGGTGCAATAACATCACTGGAAGCAACCTCAGACCAGTAGATTTCTCCAGTGGAAAGGCCTAAAAATATCTCCAAACAAACATCCAAATACTTTATTTATGAGAATGTTGTCCCATTACATTTTGCTGTCTTATGTGAGCGTTAAACTGAAGGTGTGGGAGATAGTTCAGAAGCATATAGTCAAAAGCATATGGGGAGACACGTGTAGTGGGGGTCTGTCTCCAGTCTGCCCTGCTGGTTTCCCTAATTCAGACCAGTTCAATAAGGAACATTTGATGGATTTATTCAACCTACTCTTCCTATTAGGATTGTTAAATCTAAGCTACTTCTTTCCACTTTTCCTTCCTCTCTCTTGCTCCGCCTCTCACAGACACACATAACACTTCCCCTCCAAGCAGCATTACATTCCCGTGGTGAAATGGATCTTCAGGAGTGCAGTCGGAGCAGGCAGAGCTGCCTTCCTCCATCTGCTCAAAGACACTCCAAAGATAACACAAAAGAGCCCAAAAATGGGAGTAAACTATTGATTTTCCATGAAGGCCACTATAAATCTATTGGACAACAGGTGAGAGGCACTTGGACGGGAGGACATGGATTTATGAGCCGTAATGGTGAGATGCACTTGTTAAATGAAATAGATCACACGTTTGTCTGTGAGCCTGGCAGGAGATTGGTTTTGGTTCTGCACAAATCTGTCAAAGAAGCATCACTTTGGGGTGTGTGTGAGGGGATTGGTTTACTGGCACCCAACATCAGTCACATGGACAAGGATTGTTGATATCTGCGAGGACTGTTCTTGTGCCTCTGCTACTAATTCCCCCAATAAACAAGAGCATGTGGTTGAATTGATGAAAATCCTTTGCCTCGATGTAAAAAACATTGTGCTTGTACTGTGAGTTTGTACTCGGAGTGACTGGAGCTACTTCAGCAGGGAAACGCTTGAAAAATAAGTCCATAACATGAATAATGCTTGTTGGTTGGAGTCCAGAGCACAGCCAATATTCCACAGTCTATTGTCTTTTCCTAGTAAAGAGAAAACTTTTCAATTTATTTTCATCATAGCTATTGTTAGTGGCACTGAGTCTCCAAAGAGGTTTTCCAAACACGTCTATGCACCAATATTAAAATTCTGGCCGATACAGATAAGCCAATAATTATTTTCATAATAAATGACAGATATTCCACATTCTTTTGACCAAATATATTAAAAATCAAACACTAACAATTAAAAAAAAAAAAATTGTTTTAAACTGTACAGCTGAATTTACACACAATAACATTTTACAGTAAAGTATGAAAAACTGATATTCATTTGCTGAAGATTAGAGTTTTTAAAGATTATCTTTAAGTGAGAGTTAGATGATGGCATAAAATACTTTTAAAAATATATTCAAATAGAAAAGTCATTTTTAATTGTAATAATATTTTAAAATATTCCTGTATTTTTTTTTTCAAGATACATTGTTCCAAAAACATTGTGTCTCTCTACTATTTGCCACATTAGATAATGTAGAAAACTGCTTTACAAACTTTTTATTCTTGCTCATGAAAATGTTTAAATGTAAATTAATTAATTATATAACACATTATATTAGAAGCTAAAAGTGGTCAAATTAAATTGCGCTACGTTTCTCATCATGCACTGATTAAGGGGAACAGGATTCATCCAAACTTTCACTGCCAAAACTTCTCTTTCTCTGCTTTTAAGGGTGTTTTCCTTTGTTGTGTGTCTACGCTTATGGTTCAATAAAGTCGTAAACCTCCTCTGGACACAGCTCCCTTGACTGTATTTGCATTTAGAGTGCAGAATTTCTCCAGCATGTCGTAGCGCTTTTAAGACAGGTGGGAGGTGTGTGGCACTGAGACGTTGGGTAAGACCAAACGCACAGACTTCAACGATTCCTAGGAAGCCTCTAGAGAGAGGATGGCCGGGAACGTTCAATTAAAGGACTGTTATTCCTGCAGCACGGACGGCCAGGTGAGCTATACTATAGAAGAGAGAGAGACAGAAAGAGTTGAGGAGAATGTTGATAGGAAGGCTCATCTCTCTCTCTCGGGAACCAAGGAAAAGACAGAGAGACAGGAAGAAGTGCTGATTGGGGTCTGAGAGACTTTTGCCGCTAGATATGCAGCAGAGGAAAAAAAAAATTGCGATTTAAAGGTGCCATAGAATGGAAAACTGTATTTACCTTGGCATATTTGAATAATAACAGTTCTGTACATGGAAATGACATACTGTGAGCCTCAAACACCATTGTTTCCTACTTCTTATGTAAATCTCGTGCATGCAAAAGACCACTGAAAAATAGGCGAATCAGAACATAACACCAACTGTGACGTTACAGTCGGGATCACTAATAGTTACGCCCCCAACATTTGCATATACCTACTCATGTTCTATGCCAGCCGCCAGCCGAACCATCAGAAGTTCTGCAGGTATTGTGAAGAAACAAGCGAGGACAACAGCGAAAATGGCAGATCATGGAAATAAATGTTCTGTTCTAGGCTGTGCAGGGGATGTGAAGTTGGGGATGGGTTGGTGTCTGTACTCAGAAAGGCACGGAAAACAAATAACGCGTTCTAAAAAAATAACCCGAGCCACTAAAGGGACATGGTTAGCTCCTTGCTAGCGGTAGCCTGTTACATTACAGTACGTAAGATTTCACGTACCACATAAACAGAGCAAGGAGAGATGACTGAGGATGATGGCGACTGATTTACAGATCCTGAGCACCATGACAAGCACCTGATCTTGTAAAATGTGTGGTAAGTACTGCCGCTCCATAGTATAAACAGAGTACGTGCGATCGTGAATCTTGAAAGTGAAACTAAAAAGCGATTGTGCATTTGAAAGCAGTTTCAATGCCCCGCATAGTAATAGTGGCTCCCTGATGCCCGCATTTTATATACAGTATAATTACCCAACGATATAACTGCGAGAGAAAGTTTTGAAATATGCTGCTGTGTGAGTTACTGAAATGAGCCGCACTGTGAAACAGCCAATCAGAGCAGAGCTCAATGTTATTATTCATGAACCTTCCAAATAAGGTAATAACAGACCATTTAATTCTAGGGAGAAATCCTAGGGTTGTAAATGGACATGTAAAACCATTTCTAGAGATTGCCCTTACCTAAGCCACATTCCTTCCATGTAGATATCAGAGAACAATTTAAAATATTGTATCAATGCATTCTATGGCACCTTTAAGATTGAGGCAAGTCCTTTCTCCCTCTTGATTTGAAATTTTTAGAAAAGTTTAGTAGACAAAATTGCAATAAACCTTAAATTATGCATAGTTGAGACCACTGACTATATCACAAGAGGTCTTATCAAATAAACATCGAAAAGTATCAAAACACCCTGTTCAACTGATGGGTTGATAGGAGACTTCTAAACTGTAGTTCACCCAAAAATGAAAATTCTCTCATCATCAGCCAAACGGTTTCTGGTTCCCATTGACTTCCATAGTCATTTTTCCATACTACGGAAGTCAGTGGGGACCAACAACCGCTTTGGCAACCGCATTCTTCAAAATACCTTCTTTTATCTTCAAAGGAAGACAGCAATTTATACAGGTTTGGAATAACAAGAAAGTGAGTAAATGATAACAGAATTTTTCATTTTTGGAGGTTCCTTCATCCTCTGAATAACTAAAGCTGGATTTCACCTTAAACAGACCAGACTGAACTGGATTCACCTGGATAACCAGTGGACACTGGAAATGTGTTGATAATAAAGCATCTCTTTCACAGCTCTGGGTCTAGATAGTGAGCGACCTGAATTCCTGCCTGTCTAACCAGTCTAGACAAGCCAAGAGGAATGAGACACCAAAGTCTAGATGCTCTCTTGAATCTATCAGCTCCGCCTGAGCAAATATGACAGGATACAGAATTTTTGTTTGACAATTTTAGATTCTAATCATCTCACTATCAGCTTTAATTAACACAAGCATGCATAAGACCCCACAGAAGATATGTTATGAACCAAACTGCTAACAAATACATTTTACTACCCTTAATTAAAATAAATATTGACAAATTATATCATATCTTAGACATAAAATCAAAAAATTACAATAATAATAAAGTCAAATTAGGTCAAAACTGGTATGTCAGTGAGGAGAGAAAGATTATCAATTGAACTGAGAGGCAAATAAAAAAAATGAGGTCTCAAGCTTAATGACCACTACAGAGGCTTTAATAGAGAAATTGACTGGTATGCAAAGACGAATGTCACCTTTTTGAAGAGACGTCCTGAGTCCTCGCTGACCTGGGCGAAGCGTGGGATGATGTTGTTGAGGTAGAGATCGCTGAGAGTGGCATGGTCTCGACTCTCTCTCTTCACCTGAGCCAAGAGAAGGTTCCAGCAGTTGACTGGAGACAGGACATTTTGCTCTTTCCTGCAGAGAAGAGTAAAGAAAAAAAACAGATTTATTATCATTTATTAAACAGGAGAACAGAAGAATCAATTAGAAGAAGCTTTTTTTAAAAATACATTCTACAAAAATACATTTGCAGTAGTTGCAAAATAGCTTCAGAACAACTGATAAACAATTCAATCACAATACATAATCAAAAGGAATCAGAGGAATCATCTGAACATAACCAAATGATTCAGTCAAAAAATTTCAAGCCAAATAGATTTAAAACATTTAATATAAGGTGTAAATTCTAAATTACTTTTTCCCACACAATTTTTATGTAGAAAACGAGGACATAAACATTTTTGATGATGCAAGTGAATCATTATATCACATTGTTTATATACACACACAGTATTTGGAAATATATCAGTAATACATCTGAAATTATTTTGCTGGTGATAAAATGTACAGTATTTTTAGATTTATTTTGGGCCATTAAGTTTCCTGAAGATTGAGACTATATATTAATATGCAAAAAGTGTCATCGCCATCAGTCATTCAAACAGCCAACTGTATTTGAAAACAAATGAGTTCAGATCACTTTGTCGTTACAAATCACTGTGAACAGCCCTTGAGACACACATGTCGTCATTACAGATAAATCAGCTCAAAAAACCCTCTGGACTCCTGCTCTGATAGGGAATGTGCCCAGTATGTTAAACGTTACTCTAAACTCATGCAGTCCTGGTATGGTTAAGAAGGGTACATGTGTATAGATCCGTCCTGATAAACCTGCTGCCCTATATGTGAAGTTCACTCATGGATTACAGCGCAATGGATGTCACGCCAAAGAGGAATTCTGTTAAGCCCTGCGTTACTGTGGGCATATGCTGGAGGGATGGACTTCAGCAGCCTGTGCATGCCAGAGGAGACAGCTGATGCTGAGGGTCCCATAGAAACCCATGAGCTGGGCCCCGTTCCCTGCTGCTAAAATGCCTCTGAACGGGTGGGGCAGAACCTGATGTTTCTTCAGACCAGACGGTCTGAAATGTCCACAGAGAGGGTAGAATCAGGAAGGACTGGATCCAAAGAGCCCGCAGAAAGCATCCTGGTGTCTGTTAATGTTTTACAGACCGTCTGTTTACAGAGGAACTGCTAACACATGACCTTGGTCCTGCTGTTAACTGGAGTGCAAAGCATCTGTGAGAACTAAAATGTTCATCACATCCACCCAAACAACCAGCAACCTTATCTATCAGTGGTATGCAAATGTGTACATTTAAGGCCTAAAAAACTTGTGACCTGCATCGGCAAAAGTGTTGAGGTAAAATCCATTTCCTACCTCGTTTTAGAAACACTGTAACTCATAAAAAACACTTCCACAGGGTGGATTAAAGAGATATAATAACATACACTTAAGTTTGTAAGAAACTATTATTTTATTAAGCAGGGACGTATTAAACTCATCAAAAGAGATGGTAAAGACCTTTAAAATGTTACAAAACATTTCTAATTTAAATTAATTTTTAAAATCTTAAACAGCACTATTAAAGCAGCACTGCTTTAAAATAATAAGAAATATTTTTGAGCATTTGATTACTGAAGGATCATCACTTTGGAGTGTTACAAGCCGTTCATGCATGGATAAGAACACTGAAGTTGCAAAGACTAAAGTCTCAAAACCAGAGAGATATTCTTTATAAAAGTTAAGACTCTGCCACGCCACCCCCCAAAATGGCTCATTCAAACACGCCCCCACATGTCTACGTCACGGTGTGGGGAGATTTTCATAATACTGCCTAAAAGAAAGGGGGCATGATTTTTATTCTCGCTGTAGTATTGTTGTTGCCGCCGCCATGTTGTGGAAACGCTGTGTTTCATTGTGAAAGCGAAAGTACTTTGTTTGGGCTTCCCAAAGAGGACACAACTAGAAATCAGTGTTTAAGTTGTATTTACAACACTGTTCCAGAACAGTTCACCCCAAATATTAGAGTGTGTGCAGCGCAATTTACGGAGGGCTATTTCCTGAACCTGGCAGGAGAGTAGCCTTACTTGCAGGCTTGCACAAAGGCTGTTTCTATAAAGTGGGGCAATTTCAACTTTGCAAGGACGGTCTGGTGCTTCTGACTCACAGCCTGTATGTTTCTGCTACTGACTATTCAAACACGAGTTTTGAGCTGTGTAGAGTAGTGCTTGTCATTTCTCATTCACAAATGCAGACATGGTAATGTTTACGCGGTGCGATGCAATGCGACGTATAAACATATTCAAAACATATTCTAGGCTGAAACCAAGCACTGCTGATGTCCTGAAGTAGTCTGAGTCTAATAAACCTCAAGTGATGTACGGATGTGTATTAACACTTGTCTGACACCAGTCCTCTGTATTGAAGAGCACGTTGGATTAATTATATCACTCGACAGGGATCCTGTCTCTCTGAACAGGACATTCCCTCTGGCTTCGCCCGCCGACAAGACTTCAGACAGGCACTCCTCACAACGAGTTCAAAGTGAGGGGAAATCAGCCAGCATTCAGAGCTCAGCGGGGGGCTCGGTAGAGGTACATCACAGCCTGTTCTCCTGCTCAACATCTGTCAGTGCTGTGGAAAGGAATAGACATATCTCACTTCATCTTTGGCAATGTAACTCTTTTGATGATGGGATCAGAATAAAGAGACCAAATATACTGTCGTCATCAAACATCAAGGTATTTCTACAGATGATAAAGGAAAGCAACAGAGATTCACATCGTAAGCTTAGAATCCTCAAGCATTCCTAATTTTTGCAAATGAAAGTGTTCTTTTTTACTCATTTGCAAGTATGCAAGAAAAGTAAAAATTTAATAAATATCAAGCGCATGTTCCTTATTCTTTACTCAACATTTCAAATGTTTTCTACTAGTAAAGTGTCACAAAACAAACGCTGACTGTTGTGTTAAAGGGATAGTTCATCCAAAAATTTAAATTCTGTCATTAATTGATAATTACTCACCCTCATGTCGTTCCAAACCCGTAAGACCTTTGTTCATCTTCGGAACACAAATTAAAATATTTCTGATGAAATCTGAGAACTTTCTGACTTTCCATAGACAGCAATGCATCTACCACGTTCAAGGCCCATAAAGGTAGTAAGGACATCGTTAAACTAGTCCATGTGACATCAGGGGTTCAACCTTAATTTTATGAAGCAGCAAGAATACATTCTGTGCGCAAAGAAAACAAAACTAATGACTTTATTCAACAATTTCTTCTCTTCCGTGTCAGCCTTTACTGTGACACTCTTGTGAACATACAGCATAGACTTGACACATAAGAAGAAATTGTTGAATTAAGCTGATATTTTTGTTTTCTTTGTGCACAAAAGCTATTCTTGTAGCTTCATAACATTACCGTTGAACCACTGATGTCACATGGACTATTTTAACAATGTCCTTACTACCTTTGGGCCTTGAACGTGGTAGCTGTGATGCTGTCTATGCAAGGTTAGAAAGACATCTTAATTAGCGTTCCAAAGATGAACACAAGTTTTACGGGTTTGGAACGACATGAGGGTGAGTAATTAATTGACAGAATTTTCATTTTTGGGTGAACTAAGCCTTTAAGTCCATAGCTTAGCAACATGCTAATTCTATTGGAATATCATTGTGACCATTAATAGAGTTGTTGTCCAAGTATCAGTAACTTCAAAGTTTTTTATTTTTAGTTAGAACAATGCCTTGTATGTTCCTGTTGAGTTCCTGTTTTGCCTTATTTGGTTTAGTTCCTGTTCTCATTAGTTTATCATCATTCATTCTTATCACCTGTGTTAATTAATCTACTTGTTTGCTCCTTTGTTCCCTGTCTTTATAAGTCCTCAGTTCTCCCCTAGTCTTTGTCTTGGATTGATGTCAGTTTAATGGAAATTGTGCGTTGATGTTTCCCTTAATAAATTCAAATTCAAATTCAAATAAAGACTCCTTTTCGTCTACTTCTTCGTGCGGCTTTTGCTACAAACACATCCCATAACACAGGAAGCCCATTAGAACAGACATACTAAATAAAAACAAGCAGCACACAGGCAGCAGTCACAATTCAACTACAATTGTAAGTAAATATATCGAGTGCATTCAAACCACTCTCACCAATAATGTTTCTCTCCACCAGCTTTCCCAGACACCCTTTACCTCCATCTAAAGAACAGCAGTTAAGAAGTGTAGCAGAAATAATTGCATTTGGATGTTTTGGAGGCTACGACTGAGGTAAAGAGTAGAATGAGATCTTGATGTTTGCTCTGCCAATGATCGCACAACACTTGGGAAACAGGGAAGAATGAAACTGGTTCGAGCATGCAGCAAAAAGTGAAGCAAAAAATAAAAGGCTTGCACAACAAGGGTTCAAAGGCGGTAAGTTCCTGATGGTAAACCACAGAGATCTGTGCCAAAAAATGGTGGGAACACCTCCATTAATTGACACATGGTGCAGGACATATCATAACACCAGGAACATGAGAAGATAAGAATATACAAAACAAATCTTTAAACCTTCACAAATACCAAATTGTGTGTAAAAAATAAGAATACAATAAGTGAAACCAACAGTCTAACGATTGCTGAATAATTAAAACCAAACCGAGGCATTGACAGCCCTGAGAAGCATCCTCCCAAACACACTAATTTGCTTTTTCTTATGCAAAGAAGCAAAACACATACTTAACCACTTAAGATGGAGTCCTTGGAGAAACTCAATTCCTCTCGAGAAATGAACAAAGGGACGTTGATGAGATTAGCATGGCCCCTTGGCTGACGGAAAGGGTTCTTAAATGGGCATTCAGACGAGGGAGCTCCGGGTCATTTCTGGAAGGCCATGAAAAAGCTGAGGTCACATGAGCAGAGGAATTGCCCAATTAAAAGCAAGGTCATCGCAGACAGAGCCGGCCTTTCACCAAAGGAACGCTCCGCAAAGCCAAGAAGGGCTAATTCCTAGGTGAAATACACCACGGACTTGACATGGTGGCATGTGAAGAATTTTAAGAGATGAAGAATATGAAGAAAGTCTTGACATTTGGTTGGACTAAAATGATGGGAATTGATCAATGATAATACTTCACAAAGCAAAACAAGAAGCCCTCAATGTACAGCATGGACCATAAGGAGAAATTAATACTCAGCAAGGATGCATTAAATTAATCAAAAGTGACAGTGAAGATGCTGATGATGTTACAAAAGACTTCTATTTCTATACTTTAAGAATCCTGAATGTATCATGTGTCAGTATTGATAATACTAAGAAATGTTTCTTGAGCACTAAATCAGCTGGAGTAATAGCTGCTGGAAATTCAGCTTTGCCATCACAGGAATAAATTGCACTTTAAAATATATTAAAATAGAAAACATTTATGTTAAAATGTAATAAAATTTCACAATTTTACTGTATTTTTATCAGTACATACATAGAGTCATTGGCTTAGCAACATACTAACATCGGAGTCTGCTGTAAAGTGTGAAGAGTGACCAATTCATTCAGTCTCGCTTGGAAGGTACATGAGAAGGCGTTGAGGGGAATTCTTCACTCTGGTGAGAAGTGTTTTACAAGGCCTCAGTTTCTGTCCAGACATGATGCTGGGAAGACGCTAGTCAGACTGGAGAGGAAATGAAACTTGCCTTGCCTGGTTTCTCTTACCGTCACGCACTTAGAAAGTACAGGCAAACACACCAGACCAGACGGACTCACTTCCACTAGTCAATTAACCATGAGCTCCTCACAAATGGGCCAGGAGTTATCGTGACACAGGATACTGCAGAACCAGCAACATTATGACACTTGTGTATGGAAGTCTAAAGTAGACAAAGTTTATTGACCAACAGACAGACAAAGGTGTCCAGTCCTGTTTTCCGTCAGTAAATTTGTTGATTTCTGTAGTTGACAGGAAATTTGTATATACTAAACTACACTACCAGTCAAAAGTTTAATGTTTTTTTTTTAAAGAAGTCTCTTCTGCTCACCAAGCCTGCATATGTTTGATCCAAAGCACAGCAAAAACAGTAAAATTTTAAAATATTTTTATTAATTTCAGCATCATTCCACCAGTCTTCAGTGTCACATGATCCTTCAGAAATCATTCTAATATGCTGATTTGCTGTTCAAGAAACATTTGTTATTATTATTATTATCATCATCAATATTTAAAACAGTTGAGAGCATTTCAAGGTTTTTTGATGAATAGAAAGATCCAAATATCAGTATTTATCTGGAATGAAAAGCTTTTGTAACATTATACACTGTACCATTCAAAAGCTTGGAGTATGGAGCAGCCAATCACAATATTAGAATGATTTCTGAATGATCGTGTGACTGGAGTAATGATGCTAAATATTCAGCTTTGAAATAAATTACATTTTAAAATATATTCAAATAGAAAACAGTTATTTTAAATAGTAAAAATATTTCAAAAATTTGCTGTTTTTGCTGTAGTTTGGATCAAATAAATGCAGGCTTGGTGAGCAGAGGAGACTTAAAAAACATTACAATTCTTATTGTTCAAAAGATTTGACTGGTAGTGTATATATATATATTTTTTTTTTTTGTTTTGAATTTTTATTATTTACCTTGTGGCTCCTGGAAACCACAACAAATGCCATGTGTGTTGGCACTTGGCAAATCAAGCTCTTTCTG
>JAUZSZ010000112.1:20457733-20470782 GCA_034780575.1 Labeobarbus marequensis | reverse complement strand
TCTGCATTTGTCTAAGAAGCTCATAAAATGTTTCATAAGTCTGAGAAACACTGTGCAACCAACTCTCTGGCCATCCTGCTGTTCTACATCTATGGGAAGATCTTTTAAAAAAGCTTGAGTGGGAACAAACATACACACACTCTTGCAGAGATAACTGGGAAAAACAAAAAACAACAACTCTTTAGCTTCATATCCACCTCCAAAGGCAGACTGTACACTTTTTGTTGAACACTATGAATAATTAACTAATAAAAAAAAAAGCTTTTCAAGTGTAGTATGCCTCTTTAAATATAAAAAATATACTTGGAGTCACAATACTTTGAATGTAGCAAACTTTAGTACTTAATATGGCAAATGTCTGTGACATTAAAATGAAATATATATATATAAAAAGTATAATATAATAAATTCTAATACATTCTGTACTACACACACACACAGAATAACTTATTCACTTAAATTGTAAATGTATTATATAACAGGATAAGTACATTGTACACAAAAGCGGAAGCATAGCTTTTACTTCTGCAGGTGCCACAAAAAGCAACTCTTGCCTCACTGTAATTCTAACTACTTCAGTTATTTATATTTTTTTTTTTTTTTGAAGAAAGAACACTTCTTTTTTCCTCCGAATCAACAAACAAGGACAATTAACTTTGATTCAAATGGCCTGTTTGATTGAGTATCATTAGTTGAGCATGTCATTAACATTAAAGCAACAAAATATTAAACGATCTCAGAGTAATCAGACAGCAGTGACCCCTGCCTCCTTGAGTGTGCATTTGTTGAACAAGCATTAAATAATGATATAATTTCATGGCTACATGACAGTCTTTGTGACACAGCTGTTGGTGAGCACGCTGCAAAGCGTTGGCTGGGACCTTCATTATAGGACAGAACTAAACACAGTGTTGTGTAATACCTGCTGGTCCCCAAACAACAATCATCACAGCTACTTGCTGCGATATCTGCTCAGTCAGGGTATTACACAGCCATGCATTAATGATTCTACTGCCTCTAACTAAAAGGAAAGGTGGCAGTGAGCAAAACATATTGACCAGCAAGCTGGCACCTGACAAAGGACTGAAAGATAATCTCGGGAAGACAAACAATGCATGGTGAATGACATATGGATTAATGTCAAATAAGAGAGACCACAAAAAGGGGGAAAAAATAACAACAGGACAAATTTTAACAAAATCACAAATAAATAAAAAATAAATACATAAATGTAAAATATTTAGCATTTTGACACAGATTAATTGATTCACAGATTAATTGTTCACACCAAGACTAGCAATGTGCGCTAATAAAGTAAATAGTCAATTTTGATTTCATGCAGACTTTAAAGGGATAGTTCACCCAAAAATGGAAATTTTCTGTTATTTTACTGACCCCCAGGCCATCCCAGATGTCAGTGACATTTTTTCTTCAGTAGAACAGTAAAGATTTTTATCTAAAACAGTGATCCTTGGTGATTCATAGACTGCACATCTGTGGCTGCCGGTTTTTGATTGTTTAGCTTCATAAGACCTCAAATGGTTCCTCAGGAGCCTTTGGTAATTTGGTCTTGTCTGTATACGTTTATTTGACTCTCAAAAGCCGGCAGCCAGAGACGCAGAGTTTCTGAATTGCCAAAGACAATGTTTTCACCTAAAAATCTCCTTTATTGTTCATTTGAAGAAAAAAAGTTAACTACATCTTGGATGGCCTGAGAGTCAAATAACAGCAAATTTTCTTTTTTTGGGTGAACTATCCCTTTAAGCCTGCATGTTTAGTCTGTATGACAAATGTTATAAATGCAGATTGTTATTAAATAAAGGCTATTATGTGTTATAATGTGTGTGTTTTTAGTGATTGATAGACACCCGTTAATAATTTTCTTAAACTCAGTATACAATATAATAACTAGTTCCCCAGCAATTTCTTATGATGCCCAAATAATAAATCTTAGTTGAGGTAACATATGAAACACATGGAGTAAATGGTTAAATTTTAATTGACACAATTTGCTGTAGTCTTCTAAATGTTTGACCAATTAAAACATTTTAGTTGAATGGACTATAAAACTATTTCATTAAAGGTTGAGCCAAATAAAAATAATTCAGGCAACACTTTGAAGACAGAATTTGACTGATGAAATGAGTGTCATGCTACAGATTCATGTATTATGAAAAACACTACACAAATATTTAAAATTGACGTTATAGGGACTACAATGTAACTGTGTTTTCAGGGGTCTGTAATCTGATGGTGCTGTCTCTTCAAGGCCAAATAAATCCTCCTCCCCTCTTCATCCCAGCTGTCACTTTGCTCATTTCCCTGAGAGCATCTCAGCCGGCTCCCCTAAAAACCCCACCCCAAATCTGTCATATCTCATTACAAGCCCTGGCTAAGGGCTCCAAACTCCAGGCTTGTCGCCAGAGCGTTAAAAGCAAGGAGATAGAAATCACTAGGAGGTAGACGGCAAGACTGCTGTCCTTAAAAACTGAGGCCACACTCAAAGTTTTTGAACAATGGGGTGCCATGGTGACTAAGCAGGCCAGATTAGTGTTCATAGTGGCACTCTGAAACCTTAACCAGTTCGAGGACAACACTACCAGAGAGAACAAGCGGGGTTAATGTGCTGTGCATGTGAAACCAACACACAAACAGCCCAGGAAACCTGTTGTTTTGACATGAGTCAGCCTCACACGGTTGATACGTAGATGTCTGAGGTTTTCATCAGCAGCCAAATGCTCTGACGCATTTGAAAATAGTAAATTAAAGCATCGAAATATACTCCCACTCATGTGCTTCACTAGACAATCACAATAAACGTATCAACGAGTTTCAGTCTGTCAGGGAAGATTTGAAAGCATATTTAATGGAGAAGTTTGTTAGCAATTTTCATCAGCGGGTTTTAGAAACTTTAACGGATCGCTTGCCCAAAAATGATTCTATGATGAATCTAAATATAACAGTTGTAAGTGTCTAGACATAAAATATAGCAGCTTTAAGTATTTAGACACTTAATACATACTTAAAATAAATGATTTTCAATTCATTAGATAGACAATTTTGATAAAAATTCATAAACAAGTAGCATTTTGTCAACAAATCATATTAGCCCACAGATGGGGTGAAAGAAGATAGCAAGAAGATTCACACATTTGTGCGTTTGTGAAAAACAGCATTGTGCAGCTTTGAGCTGTGCTATTGTTTTCGTAACTTTTATGGGATACAATCCAAAAAGAAAAAAAAAAGGCCCATCTGAAAGGGACCAGTTGTTTCCAGGAGGCGGGCCTGATGGCGTACACTACTTGCGTCACCAAAGGCAGCTTGAAGGAAACCATCCATCCATCAGAGCAAACAGGAAGCAAAATGGAGCTGACAGGAAGTCAGTTTGTGCAGCTCGCTATAGAGTGAGAGAGCTCCACAATGCTAGAGGAATTGGTCTAAGACTCTTGGGAGAATGAGAAGAACAGCTGGCTGGGATGAGGCCCTGCACCTGAGCACATGAGCTACAGTTTGAGGCCAAATGAGAGCCGAAATTACAGTGAAAAATAAAGAAAAGCACTTTTGCAGTATGTAGACTTGGGTCCCCATTTTGGTGCATCCATCATTTTATAACATTTCAGTGGTACTGGACACTATTAGCTCTAGAGATGCCAATTTTCAAATCCTCAAATGAGGACAAAGTCTTCAATTAATGAAGGAGGAAACAGGAAATGGTGGAAGAGACAGTTTCAAGAGAGGTGGAGGGAATGTTAGGGATGGAAAGAAGATTCCATTTTACTCCATATCTGTTAGTGCCATGGCAAAACATTTTAGTTTTAGTTGTGAAATTGAGTTTGCGGTCTCTTTAAACATGATGTAATAAAAAAGATGGTATACTGTGAAATAATGGGAAATATTACTAAGATTTCCCAGCAGGTTGCACGCAAAAACAAAATGTATACAAAATGACATTTGTAGGCTGAATCAAGACCAAACGACTCGTACGAACCAGTTCTTTTTAGTGAATCAAAAACATACAGTGCAACCAGTGGGGCCCAATTCCAGAAAGAAAAAAAAAACACTTCTGAGTTGGTTCTATCAATGAATAATTCAAAAAGATGATGAATTGATGATAAATAGATAAAAATTGGTTTGAAATAATCTAAAACTATGCCCTTTGTAATTGACAGCATTAAGGTACAGTCACATTTTCCATTGAACCAGTCATTTTAATATTAATCCATGTGATCAGGAATTTTGTATGAGGGCGAAAGATTTCCAATTTCCCAATGCAGACTTTGCACTGGGTTCAAGTTGGTTACATGTATTCACAACTGGCTGCACTGTATGTTTTTGATTCACTAAAAGGAACTGGTTCATAAGAGTCATTTGTCTTGATTAATTTGTTCTTGATCATTTAGTAAACTTTTTTTTTCTTCTTTTTTTTACATACAGTCTTCATGAGAAGCTGCACTACTGAGAGTACACAAAGGACCTTTTTGTCCATAACTTAAACGAAGGAAAAAAAAAATGCATTTCTTTAATAAAAAATGGCTTGTTAAGTCATTTCACGGGGTCTTTAAATACTTGTAGACATAATGACTGGATACATCAGTCTGACGATGACACAAAATCAGGAAATAGAAAGCTGAAGGAGGAGAAGGAAAATTACTTCGGTCACAAAGCTTCAAATTAATGAATTTAATGATACTTCTAGAGCATTACGGGCCAATTGTATAATGAATATCACTATACTGATGAAGGAGAGATTTGTGTATGATGAGTTTCTTTGTGAGAACCATTCGAAAGATCTTGTGTCGTGCGTGTAGGGAGACGGAGGAAGGGGAAGAAGAGAGAAAGGCATATGAATGACACCATACTGACACATCAGTACTGACTACACCAATGAACATCAGAATGAATAGATAAAAAGGGACACGCTCCCATTAGAGAGCAGCTGTCAGGACAAAATAAACACCTCCTTGGTGGAACAAAAGAAGGAGGAAGTGTGTGATATCAGGCTCAAAAATAAACTCAAGCTGACAGAACATTATCATAGCCTTCATTCTCCCCAATTTCCATAATCAAACCCATTACTGTGGAAACCACGGTGGACGTGAATGGTGAGACTGAAAATCAAAACCTCTCGCTGAACTCCCTTGATTAATCATTAAAACATTTAAAGGAGATAATTGCTTTATGATGGTAACCCATATTTCCTCCTCCCTGGCTAGCCCATTTCAGTGCGAATCAAGAAACTCAACGTGGGTTTTCCTTGAGGAGAGACTGTTGGGAAAAGGCTCCGTCTATACAGCTGATATTACTCCAAGAGAGTCGATGGGGTGGAAAATCTGTTGTCACCTACTCATCCGTACAAAACAAGGATAGTTCATACACGCACACACATTTAACAGGATTCTGTCTCTTGAAGGAATACTGGAAACAAAAAAACAAGATGGTGGAAACAAAGGAAGGTACATGGTAAATCCACAAGTATATTGTAGTTTACATCTGGCATTTGATCGAAATCTTTAGAGGTTTTGCTAAAGCTAGTACTAGTATTATTACGCCATGCTTATTGTTATGAGGTTTTTTTGATAGAACTTATTTTAAAATGAAAAATCCCACCAATTTACAGTATACTAAATATCTATAGGCCTTTCTATAGACCAATATCATGTCATCTTGACATGGACCAGAAAATAACCATCTAGCAATTACCCAGAATGCCCACCCAACCACCTAGAAACACTCTAGAACAGGGGTGCCCAAGCCTGTTAGTGGAGGGACACCGTCCTGCAGAGTTTTTGGTACCTTTAAGTCACATCAGAAAGATAATATTTATGAGTTAAACACACATGAACGTCACCCCAAAGTCGTAGTTACGAGTGGGAAATTCATGACTTTCTTTAAGCCCAGAGTTTCTGAGTTGAGAGTATGTCAATAAGAAAACATTGTGGATGCAATGAATGCTGTCCATCTTGACAGTAAACTGATGTTGAAATGAATTAAATGTTTTTTTCCCCATTTACAATGAAACTAGTTCCACCTACAAAATACAACAGTATTAATATAATAGGATATATATGGACTCAGTGCCTTCATAAATTAAAAACAATCATACAAACAGAAAAAAAAAACATTTTTATATGCATTATTTTGTAAACAGAGTTAAAAATACTGCTGTATTTTTAGTAGAAAATGAATGAATTTGTTTTTGTTTTGTTTTTTTACAATGAAGCTAGTTCCAGGTACAAAATACAATAGCATTATTACGACAGGATATATATGGACTTAAAGAGTTAAAAATGCACTGCTTGTAGAGTTAAAAATATACAACAAAAGGTACTACAAAAATATATTTTATACTACAAAAGGTACATTCCTAGCTTGTTCTGATAAAGCAATCTGAATGTACCTAAAGTCATAAGTACAACTTCACAACTCGTTAATACAAACTTTTCAGGAAGAAGTGAACAAATCCTTTTCTCCAATTCTAATTAAACCCATCTGAACTGCTAATCAGGATTACTAGAATCTTCCAAGCAAGTGTGTTGGAGCAGGATGGAGCTACACTAGTGACCCTCCAGGAGCAAGATTGGACACGCCTGCCTAAAAACGCTTCACTTCTTGTAAGATCTTAACTTTTGCAACCAAATGAATGAGCTGAACTTGAGAAATAAATCAGTTTAATTCGGCTCAACTATCACTTTAAGGTACCAGTTTGCATAGTACCTAAGGAGATCAGTTTACCATTTGATGGCACAGGTTCAGGGCATTCCACCAAAGCTCCAATGAAAACATCTGGGGGATGGAGAGTGGTTCTTCTCGCCCAGTAAGTTTTGTCAGGAATGGACCAAAGCAGAGTATGCCCAGCAGGGTGAAATTCCTCCCATAAAGCCCAGCTCTGTACTGGAACTGTACCGGAGGGGAAAAGATGTTACCCCTACTTCAGGATTCTATACGGCCTGCCTCACAATCACTTACTAGGTCATGTTATGCTACACAAAGAGAGAGGAAGTGAGTGTGTGAAACAGACAAAGAAAGATGACCAAAAAAGACTACACTAGCACTCTTCAACGCTAGCAGATTCCATTTCCTATTCTAGTTTTGTTTGCTAAGGCCTCAGGCCAGACTTGCCCTGGGCATGAGTAGAAGGAAAATTCTTTGGCTGTTAGAAAAACAGAAGTCAACCATTACTGCACTCTACAAGCCAGTGCAAAGCCAGTGACGATGCCCGTCACAAACTTTACTTTCTGAAGGTTGAAATTCTTTCAGTGTCACTGTCCTCAATCATGCAACATCGGCTTTTATGATCTAATGCCAGGGACTGTGGCTGGACTACTCCAATTAGCGATTGGCACATGGTTCAGTTAACACTTTCAGCAGTCCATTTACAGACATTGACTGCTGAAGAGCAAACCATTGAGAAGTTATCAGGTTCATTTAACAGTTGAGTTGATGTGCTCGACTGGCTCAACAAGACTGCGTTCAAAGTTAAATCCTATTTGACCAGAATGGAGGTTTACAGTCAATTTTAATACATTTTAAAATTTGATGCTCAAGAATGATTTCCTATTATGATCAATGTTTAAAACAGTTGTGCTGCTTAAACTTTTTATAGAAACTGCAATTTTTTATTAAATTCCAAACAACAGCATTTAGCTTTATTTAAAATAAGATTTTTGGTGCCACTTTATATTAGGTGGCCTTAACTACTGTGTACTTACATTTAAATTAATAATTTGGTACAGTGCTCTAATTGTGTACATACATGTTTTTACATTGTACTTATATTTGTAAAAATACCTGCATGTATTTACATCTGTGATTAATTTCTGTAATTACATTTATAATTACACTGTTGACCCATCCCTTACACCTTAACCCAACCTTAAACCTACACATATCACCAAACCTGTCCCTAACCTTACCCGTATCTCACCTCAATAGCAGCAAAAGTGTTTTGCAATACAATATGACCACAATAAGTTCATTGTACAATGCAAGTACATAGTAGTTAAGGCCACCTAATATAAAGTGTGACCAGATTTTTGTACAAAGTCTCTACTGCCACTTTTGATCAGTGTAATATATTATTCTGACTTCAGTATTACTGACCCAAACTTTTTGTACAGTACAAGATTCCTGTTAGGGAAACCCAAAGGAAGCATCATAGACTCCCGACAAAAAAACAAATAAATAAATAATAATAAAATAAAATCCCTATTCCAGTAAGGTTTGTGCATCTTTTCCGTTGAAAGTTTTTTTGAACTTCTGTTGTGATGGCAGCCGAACAGACTTAGAGATCAAACAGCACAGCTAGATGAGTGGCATCGGCATACTGAACCACATTTTTTTTACATGAATTCTCATTAAATTTATTTTGCTATCTGTAACATCGCTGGAAGAAAAGCACAGCCAATTAGCTCAGCAGATGATGGGTTGCTTAACAGACAGAGAATAAGAGGGGGAATATGTTTCAGGAGCTGTTGTACTATTCACTCATATTTGGAAAAATATAAAATTTCTTTCCCTCCTGCTGTTTCACCAGAATATATTCTTGCTTAACAGAAAAACTGAATGTGAGACAATGTCTCACTGTAGTCTGTAAGCTACACTGAATGGAAATAATTTCCCATTTAATGGTAAAGGAGGAAAACTCTGAGATGATTCTCCTGTAACCTGAGACCAAGGCCAACAGCAAAGCATAAACAAAAAAACACAGAAAGACACCTGATCTTCAAGTTCAACCTGTAAAACACATGTTTTTAGAGCCCTGGCCACAAATTTTGACTCATTTGCTGACCTTGTACAATATGAAAAATTATTAGATCATTAGTTCGCCCAAAAATGAAAACACTGTCATCAATTACTCACGCTTATGCCATTCCAAATCTCATTCAAAAAATCCTCTTTTGTGATTCAGAGAATGCTTGACAGGATTTTCATTTTTTGATGAAATACCCCTTCAAATCACTGCTACAAGATATTATTTTTACAGATTACCTGTGCTGTCAAAGAAAATTGCTAGTTCTTGTGGCATATCTTATTTTCAGTTTAGCTGGAAGACCTGGTGGACATATCAAAGTGTCTAGTTAACTGGTTAACCAGGTCTTTTCTCCATTTCCGGTCTCCTTCATTCTACCTTTAACACACTAACGTGTTTTTCTTCCTCACTTAGACCACTTTAGTTTGAGGTCACATGGGAGCCATCTTCAATCAAATTATTAAAGAAAACTCTCCATGACCTTACATTTCCCCTTGCCATGACAATAAACGTTCACAATACTAGCTCTGCCCCTTATTTCAGACAGCCAACCAGTGAGAACACAGACTTGTCCTGTTACTGAGCCAGCGGTTATGTTCGGACTGGAAAACCAGCGTACTGCTTACTACATACAAGTGCTTACCGAATTGGCATCTGATTTCATGAAACGATGTTTACATAGCTAAAAATAGAATAGTTTTGTTTGCCATGTAGATAGGTGCAACTACGGAATAAAAAAGAAACTAAACACTGCTATGAATATACAGTATAAGTAGCACAGTAGTTTGCCAATCTGATCACAGCCAGCAGACTGTTTCATACTGCATGCATACAGAATTGCTCTTAAAGAGCAAACATGATGTAGCTGATCTGCTTTTGGCCGTAATAATTAGTTGACCTTCTGTCCGTTTTCAGGGCTTGTTTCACTGGTGCCATTTCCTTACCTCACCCAGCCTCACCAACCCTCCCCAGACCCATTGCCATGAGCGGACACGGCCATCTGTGCTGCAGTCTGGTCCCCTGCTCCACTCTCCAGTGTGCCATGTACAGCATCGCTCCTTCTACACGCGGTAAAACCAACCAGCCATCTGGCAAGACAGACACCGTGGCCAGGAATTACGGGACGGCATACTGAGGCTCCCTCAAACTAATTTACCATGGCCAGGTTAGCACGGAAAAGGTACAGCAAGATCTAATAATAAACTAATTAAAAGCCCTAGAGAGTTTCAGATTGTCCAGAAGGGATTATTTGCAAAGGCAAGCAGTAATATTACAAGTGGGGGGTTGCTCATATCGAGACCTAAAAAAATAAATAAATAAAAATGGATTGTTAAGAAGAGAGAGAGGGAAGAACAAATATGACGAGTATAATTGGCATAAAAGTCAGCATCTTCTGCATGTGCAAATGCCAATTTCATCAGAAAATATAAAAATCTAGTTGAACTTTATACTGTATTGGCTGGGGGAAAAAACAAATCCTCAGCCAATCCTTGTCTACAATGACAGCTGTTTTTGACAGCAAATTTCCCATACGGTGATTATCAGAAACCCAATTTCACTGCAAAACTGATGGACAGATTGCTCTACTGAACCCCTCAGTGGTACAGGCAGCACTATCAAATACTCAGGTAAGACGGGGAGAAAGACGCTAACAGCATGAAGTAGAGCCCCTGATCTGAAGAAAAACACAAGGTTTTTACACAAATCTCTCTCAGCACTGGGCAGCCACTCAGTTTTCACTCCCACATTCAGACAACCTAGTACACACACACACACACACACACACACACACACACACAAAACTTCACCATGAGGCTTGATGAACTTAGACACCATCACAGTCTGTGTTTACAATTGGCCAACGCATAATAATCAGCTTTGCTGCCAGCCCAGGGATTTCAGAGGGGGAGTATTAATCCAGCAAGCTTTGACAGGAAGTTTTTGATGCTAAAATAACAGATCAAATTAGCTTTTTCTAAGTGTAACTCTTCTCGTAATCTGAAGCAAATTTTCAGTCTGAATTGAGAACTTCCTGGATATTTTTCTCAAAGAAATGGCTTTTCATTTGTGATGTGCAGTAAACATAAATAAATAAAGCAAAGCTTTATGCTTGACTTAGACAAACAGTGGGTGGCACATCCACAATAAATTATAAATAGGCAAGGCTGAGGATTTTCAGGGTGCACTGTCATTTACACAGAGAACTGGGCCAGCAAACAAATCTGTTGGAGGCACAATTTAACACTCGTCAGCTGATATTCAACAGAATTTTTATCACTTAAGAACCCTAAACAATTGTTAGATTGCATATGTAGGGATGCACAATATAGACAACATATAGGTGTAGTGTGGAGGTGTCACATGCCCTTCTGTGGTCTGAACACACCTGTAGGTGACTAATCAGGTTGATGCTTTTGTTGTTCTTCTCAACTCCACTATAAGGGATAAGAATGGACAGAGAGAGAACAAGAAAAGAGAGCAAATGATTGGTATGGGCACGTCCTGCTCTTTCAGTCTGCATCATTCTGACTAAAAAAAAGAGAGAATATCACTAAACTAACCCATTATAAAGTCACAGCACCAGTCACCCACTTTGAAATATTACTTATGCTAAAAATAAGGACATTTTAAAGGCCCATTTACAGCAAGAAAACTAACTATAAAGCTAACTGGAATGATAAATAGGCATTCACACCAAGACATTATGTTTATTATAAGCATTTTGTCTGCTGCTTTAAATGGATAGTTCACCCAAAAATGAAAATTCTGTCATTAATTACTCGCCTTCATGTTGTTCCAAACCCGTAAGACCTTCACTCATCTTCGGAACACAAATTAAGATATTTTGGATGAAACCCGAGAGCTTTCTGACTAAGGATGTACGATTTTCACGCACATCTCGTCAAAAAAGCCGGGTCCGTAATTGGTATTAAATCGCTATCACCTGCTCTCAGATGGAGCGGCATTTACTACATAGAGCCATAGTTCACTGACAAGCTAGGCAATATCGCGTTCAAAATTGAATGCGATTCAAATGTGATATTGTTCCTGATAGTGTCACTATCATTATGGTGTGGACTTACCAATTCTCGAAGAATTAGAATTATTAAAACTTTATTGTTATTGTCTTTGATGCGAATGGGCCTTAAGGCTGGTTAAAACATCATGTTCTCACCGATATCAAAATGGTATGGCTGTTATGGCTGATGACTTATAAATGGCTGATATCAAAATATAGATTTTGTCTGTAAAAACTAAAATATTAAAATGTCATTTTTGTGTGCTACAAGTGAATTTAGAATTAATTTACCTTCCTACCCACCTATCTATCTATAAATAATCACCAATAACTAACATGGTATACTGTACTTATATTTTCCAACCACGTGTCATGTATTCAAGAGTGGCATGCACTGACATTCTACAATTCCACATTTGCATTCAGCAGATCTTCATCTTGTCAAGTTCTATGACTGAGCAAGAAGAACGAGACGGTAAAAGAAAGAGAACGATACAGATCGGAGAAAACGTATAAATAAAACGAGTGTGGAGCCAGAGAGCAGGGACACGAAGGGAGCTTATCAGAATGTCACATTCCCATGCTGGAGATAACAGCTGGCATTGGAGCCGTACTGCCAGTGTGGGGTGGGACAGTGATACCATCACCTGCCTTCCAATCATAAAGATCTACAGTCTCATAACAACATCATCAACACAGAAAGTGAAGGAGACAGAGAAAGTGAGAGAATTTTTTTTTTCCTAGACCGATATATAAGCAAACTAATATTAATAATATTCCACAAAAATAAGTCTGAAGAAATATCTACCATACCTTCATCTGCCTCAAAGGCAAACGGCATTGCGATGCTAAACCAGCGTGCAACCATTTCACATGCAAAGGCATCTTTCTCCATTCCTTACATTCCACAAATCTCCTTTCAGATGTCTTTATTGATTAAAGATTAAATAACCACAGGGCTTTCATAGAGAAAGGCATCTTAAAACTCTCTAGGGAAATGCTTTAAAGTCTCTTTGAAAAGGCCAACAATGTCTCTAATACGCATCAGTTTATGATCAAAAACAACATTACAGAGCTTGATCTGTTTAATTCTGCCGTACTGTTGGCGCCAGCAGACGAAACTGACATCATATCTCTCCTCCACATGTTGTTTTCAAAATGAAACTTGAGCAAATGAACAAAACAACGATTCTGGCTGGTGACCACCTGCAGTCAGGCTGAGCCGATGTCCTCACAGCTCCGGGATGATGTTTACGGGCATGTGAGGTAAGCTGACAGGCG
>JAUZSZ010000112.1:20442504-20452971 GCA_034780575.1 Labeobarbus marequensis | reverse complement strand
AAAGACTATAATAATTTATTATTATTATTGCTATGTTATTTTTAACTTAACTTTTTAAATTTTTTATTATTATTATCAGTAGAAGTAGCACTGTTAAAATATAATTACAAACGGTTATAATAATGTATTGTTATATTATTTTATTATTAAAATATAATTAAAAAATTATTATAATTTGTCTTTTTAGTATTGTTGTGTTAAGTGCTGTACCACAACAACCACGATAATAATAATAATAATAATAATAATAATAATAAATATTACTATTATTAGTAGTAGTAGTAGTATTAGTATTAAAAATATTTTATTACTGATAAAAATAATTACAAAAGACTATTTCTTTTTATTATTTTGAATAAATGCTTCATTATTATTAATATAACAAAAGCTATAATAATAATTATTATTTTATTATTGTTGTTATTGTTTAAAAATATCAATCTTTCCTTTTTATTATTACTATAATTATCATAATTGTTTTCCATTTTGAGCATTTTGTGCGGTGATGTCAAGTGTCTCTGTGTTCAGTAGTTCATTGTGCTGTGTTGTGTTGTGTGAACAGCTTGCTATTGTAGATTTTAGATGCAGTGCGTTGTTGTTTAGTGTTTTAGAGCTGAAGTGTATGAATGTACAGTGAGCGTTTCACTCGTATTCAGCTGAAGCTGCTCTCTGCATGAATTATCACTAGTGCAGATTCTCTTGATGTCAATTAACAATGAAATACATGTGACCATGTTTGCAAAGAACTCAGCACTTAAGTACTTTTAAAAACATAATGGAGTTGAATGAAAGCATATAGTCATGAAACCGAGACTGTGCGCAAGTGTTCATGCGTGTTAATAAACTGCGATCACCTGAGGGCGATTCCACAAGCTTGTTTTCTGACTTTCTGTCTCTCAGGATCTCAGTCTGTTTCTCAGCCGCTGGTTCGGGGTGCTAATGTCCTCAGATTTAGCGGCGGCTCGCTGATGGATGTGATGGGAGATTGTGAATGGAGCGAGCTGCTGTTGTGACGGCTGTGATTTATGGCACTTCTGTAGGAAGACAAACTCACTGGAGGGGAAAGCGGCGTCCCACTGTGATTTACAGACCCAACAATGAGCCTGTGTAGATATGAAAGCAGCTTTTATTTTGCACAGATTTACAGCATGCTTTAATCCACACTGGATTTGTTTGTCTGGTTCAGCGAGAGGAGAAAGCGTGCAGCTCATTAGTTAATAACCTTAATAGATTGATGAAGTGCTTTACCTCTGTAAATCAATCTGGCTTTACAGGAGGTTCATGCTTTTAAAACATCGCGCCTCTGTTTAATTTGGATCTTTAGATAAAATGACCTCATTCGGACGTCAGGTAATTCATGCAGTTCAAGTCTGATGTATTGGACAGAGCTGATATTTGTGATATTTTGTAGAATGTGCTCATTTGGCTGATTTTTGCCCTTGAATTATTTTCTTGAATTTGACTCTTTAGATAAAATTCTCACACCTAATAATTCATGCAAAGTCAAAGTCTGATCTGGTCTCTCTTATTCCTCTGGTTTGTCGTCTTTATTTAATAGGCTGGGATATTTTTAAAATTACTGACTGATAACTCTGCTTTTTTACATTTTTGACATTTTTATTTTTACATGTAATACAGTAGTTATGACAATGATATTAACTACTGTAATTGATGTCAGTTACACATATTAGTGACATTTATACACAATATTTGACCACAGAACGCCAATATGTTGAGCTTTTTTGGTCAAAACTCTTTTGATAAATTATTTTCTTGAATTTGTCTTTTTAGATCAAATTTTGACACCAAATAATTCATGCAAAGTCAAAGTCTGGTATCACTCTTCTCTTTTGTCGTCTTTTTATTTCCAACACAATAGGCTGAGGAATCAAAAAAGATCAGATACTTGGGATATTTTTGAGATTACTGACTGATTACTCTGCTTATTTGGCCAATTAACTGAAGACTGATGTTCAGATTTCATACAGTGTAAGACTATATTTCAGATTATATTAACTAATCAAAGTCATTTACACACAATATTAGTCCACAGAATGCCAATAAGTTGATTTAATCATGTAGTATAAATGCAGATAAATGCAAAAGATCTCAAACTTTTTTGTCAGCTGAACCCCTTTGACACGAAACATTTTCTTGAATTTGACTCTTCAGAAAATTTGACTTCATTCTGACACCAAAGATTTCATGCATAATCAGAGTCCAGTGACTTTTCTTCTCTTCTGTCTCTGACTCCTTGCAGTTAACAAAACTCTGATGTAGTGGACAGGCTGGAATATTTGGGATATTTTTGAAATTATTGACTGCAATGTGCCTATTTAATTATCTAAAGACTGAACTTCAGACTTCATACAGTATGTATTTATTTATACTATTTAAGATTACATTCTATTTAAGTCAGATACACATTCTAGTGTCATTTATACACGGTATTTTACTATAGAATGCCAATATATTGGTCAAGTATGTAAATATATGCATATAATGTCATTTTTGTCAGCCAAAACCTTTTGAGATCAAATATTTCCTTATTTGTCTCTTTAGATGAAATTGCTTCGTTCTGACACCTAATAATTCATGCAAAGTCGACGTCTGGTCACTCTTCTTTACCATTTCCAGCTAACAGTAGCCTGATGTATTGGACAGGCTGGAATATTTGGGATATTTTTGAGATTATTGACTGATGACAGTTAACTTGATCTGGACAATTAACTTCACACTTCAAACACTGTAAAAAATGATTGCTCACAACTTAAAATTCAACATTAGAATAAGTAACAATGTGTCATTTCAAGTTAAAAAATTAAGTGTTTGACTTAAAATTCTAAATGTAGTTAACTTTAGTTTAATTAGATATTTAAAAAAATGTTGTTTTAACTTATTGCAGTAGCATTTTTACCGTGTATAAGACTGTAATTGTTTAAGGCAAGACTGTACAGGTAAAACCATTGTTGTTGTTTTTTCATGCACTGGTTTGAATTGAGATTTTATCCAATATTTGATCATAGAATGTCAATACTGATTAGTCAAGTATTTACAGTAGTGTAAAAATACGTATAGTTAGAGGAGGAAAATGAATAAGATTATGCTGTCGTGCCACGTCTCTCTGAAATATTAATCAGATGTCAGATGGTTTCAGGAATCAGCTGAAGATGTTTAAATGATGAATGATGGCAGTAATATTGTGTAGTCATTAGGGCTGTCGCGGTTAAGGAATTTCCCTTGCGGTAATTTTGAGTTGCTCAATAGCGCGGTATGCGGTATTACCGCATATACTGTATGTATATATATATACACACACACACACATACATATAACAGTTATTTCTGATCCTCGATTCTGACTGACAAGATACTTTTTCTGTTGATATTTCACCTGCGAGTTCTAGACAGGCTGTCAGTCAGTGCAGCTTCATTGCTTCAAGAGACTGTTTTTAACTGAGTCTTTAAACCATTCATTCAACAACACATTCAAAAATGCTGATTCATTCAAAGAGATATGTTATGTAATGAAATGCTATTGAAATCATTTTAACTTTGAGCGCCACTTTTAAAGGCTCAGCTGACCAGCAATGCGTCGATGCTAAGACAGATTTCACTTTACTTGGACATGACAATCTGTTTTCACAAATATACATGCCTCGGCCTGAAGGACAGATGCAGGTAATCGCACGTGATCAGTCGATCTCTCTCTCATTCGCTGTCTGTTTAGGCTTGTTAAGTGGAAATGTACTGAGCCTCTGTACAAATCAGCATGGTACGCATTGTTATCATTACTAATATTCAATACACATGCATGAAGTGTAAAACGAACCTTACGAGAAAGAAAACACGGAAATATCGCGGTTGCTGCGGTTGTTGAATTCCTCTGCGGTTATGCTCATCAACAGCACGGTATTGCGATATTGCAGTTATCGCGACAGCCCTATGGCCACATACACACCGCAGCCACATTCAGTTGTCAATTCAGCTTTTACTGCTTACTCCTGTTCTGTACACACAGTTCAGTAATATATGAGAGCGACAGCTGCATTTTACAGCCGGACTGACAGGCGTTCTGACCAATCCTAACGCCGAATCCACCATTTCTGGCCAACAAACAATTTGAAAAATGGTGTGTATTGACTAGGGATGTAACGGTATTATCAATATCGTGATATCACGATAGCAAAACTGCCTTGATATTATGAAACAATAGGTCTTCTGGGCAAAAGTGTAGTTTTTAATAAATATTTAAACTTCTTATTCTAACATAAAAGGTCTTTAAAGCTGTGTTATAGGCCGTTATGCTTTGGCACAGTATTTGTCAAACGAACTCAAACCGAAAGTACAATATGGCTTAATCCCTTCATTTTCGTTGCACGTTTCAAAGCGAAGCATGCACTTCTTTCAGGCGATCACCTCAGAACGGCTCCGTTCACAGTGAATGCAGCAAACTCGTTTATTATATGCATGTGCTGTGAGTTTAGCGTGCGTTTGGGAATGCAACCAGTTATGCTGTATTTTTCGCAGCAGATGATTACAGCATTTCAATAGATTTGTAGTGAGATGCGTTTTTGTAAGACTGTTTTCACTGAAGCTGGATTTTTCCATCAAAATAAAAGCTTAAAAGTGCATTATTGCTGGCAGCTAGTGGTTTAACATTAATGTGTAACATTACTGCAGTCCAAATTCAAAATATCTCTTTTAAGTGCAGAAATGAGGAAAGAAGTACTGTAATTCCCCTAAATATTATACCTATGAAATATTCATTTTCATTTACTTTTACAAATGTTTACAAAATATGGCTATTACTGTCATTGTTGTTGTTATTATTATTATTATATTCTAATTTGTTTGGCTTCCTGAAACACCAGTGTGAATGTAATTTAGACTGAGACAGTATATCACAAATAAAAAGAGAGTTGAGTCCCCTTCAAAGTTCAGGTACAAGTCAATTCACTGACTTTTTTCTGACTTAAGTTTTCTTAGTTATGAACATGGGTTGGAGCATTAGACAGAATAATTTAAGACAGAATAATTTAACCTTAAAATGTACAAAATTTTAAAAAAAAAATTTCAAGTCTTCATTTGTCTTTTTTTAAAATATTGCAATAAATATCGTATCGTAGATATCGTATCGAGATATCATCATATCATGAGATCCCTAGGATTGACGTCTTCCCGCGGTTGAAACAAAATACCTTCTGATGTTCATTCGTGTTTATTTCGAGCTATAACTAGTAAAGAGGAAGAAATGATCAGTTCACGTGCCGCTTGAACTGAGGCACTATAGTGATCTGTCACCACGCATTAAAGAGACAAAAAATGGTATTTATTTGAATTTCTTAATAAAATGACCAAATTTGAAAGCTGAGACTTGGACATGGCAACCCTTCTGATAACAATAATTTATTGGATCCACTCCCATATTTAAATGCGGTTGACATTTTTGAAGCTTTACAATGTATGTGAACAATGAAAAACATGGGTCACGTTCACACAGCAGCTGAATTTGGATGTCAGTCCTGCATTGAGTCATTAATATGGCTGCGTTCACACACATTTCAGTTATTTACAGGAGTGAAAAATGCATTCTATATTCAAACTCTCACATGTAAATTATCAGGACTTAAAACCATGTTTTCAGCATGTATGAACAGAACCGTACTGGACAACTAGCTGTCTGTCACATCACACAGTGATCCACCAGAGATACTCCAGACAGTTTGTGGTATATATGCAACATAGATGTTGTTGGTTAATCAAGATTTGAGAGATAAAACTGCGCACGAGTTAAAATTTTGTCATGTCAAAAAGTTTGCAGTTTAGGACGCTGCCATCTTTGATCCTTAAGCTGCTGTATAAGAAGATGCCGTGTGAACAGGACATTTAGAAACTCGTGCCTATAAGTAACTGCAGTTGTTAATCCCAAACACCAATAGTGTAGGGCTGGGCGATATATCTCATGCGATATGCATGCGCATCTCGTCAGTAAAGCCGGTTGCTTGATTGGCGGTAAATCCCCATCACCTGTTTTCAAATGGAGCGGCGTTTAATACATGGAGCCGTAGATCACTGAGAAGCTACGCAATATCGCTTTCATTAATCGCAGATGAATCGCCTTCGATAATGAACGCGATATTGCGTAGCTTGTCAGTGAACTACGGCCCTATAACATACGCTTCTATTGTTTTTATATAAAGCTAAATATAACTATTACAGATATACACTAACTTAAACTAAAAAAAACAATATTTGCTTTATTTATGAATAATTTTACTTTTGAGGACAATTGGCTCACAAAACAATCTGATATCTATTCCAAGAATCAGCTACACACTTTGCTTACACTGCAGTTTCTACTAGGGACAGTGCTAAAAAACCCAAACACGTACTAGATCGGTCTGACAGCTGATGATAAATCAAAGTGTTCTCTATACCTTAAACTCACAGGTACTCATGCGCTAACAAACCCGCACACATCAGCGGTACATGAACACCTTAATTGTGGCCAGATGTGCGCATGTCGGAGGTTGGGTAATATAAAACTTTGTGAGTTTAGAGTGTTATTTCTCTAACCTGAAGTGTCACTGTGTTGGGGAGGGCATTAGATGGCCTCTCAGTCACGGAAGAAAAGCACATTAAGATTTCAAAGCACGACGTCTGCGTAATGATGATTTAGTAGCTTGGGCGAGAAGGCTTCGGATCCACACATCCTTTTAATACTACATAAATAAAGAGGTTATTAAATTACGGTTCCCTAAGTGGACCCTGCACACACCCAGAGAAGCTGTGGCATACACTGAATGCTGTATTTGCATAAGGGAAAAGTGTTGAATTGTGTGGGTGAACAGCGGTTTACCTGCACTCAACGCTTTATGGTATATATCTTCAGAGATGGTCCTCCAGACACTGTTAGAAAAAAGCACACATTATATTGTGTGTGCTTTAAATGTATGCTTAACATGCACTAGAACACAATCCCGTCGTGCATTAACTGAGACTCACATCTGAGCAAACATAAGCCATGTGTCAACAGAGGCAAATAGACAGAAGGGAAGAGAGACACCGAGATGTGAGATCAGTTTCATGGTTGATCTCACGATGGGAAGAGAGGCTGTGGAATTAAACAGGCATGTTGCCAAAAAAAAAAAAAAAAAAGTTTCTGCATGCATATGAGTGTTTTTTTCCCCTAACTTTTAACAGTCTTACTATAGATCTTGCTAGATCATTTGATCTAAGATATCTTTTTACTGAATATTATTTCCAGTACAGAGTTGCTTCTTGCAAATCTCAAATAATATGTTGTGTAAAACAGCATTGTGCTGGAAATAATGTGATGGAAACAGCATTTTAAATAGCAGACTTCTTTGTATTGCTAATGCTAATTTTATATAGCATTCTATGCATCAAATAACATTTTTACATAACTTGACAAACGGCAAATGGCACAAAATATGTTTTATTTTCCTTTATTTTCGTCACACATTTACTGACAGTTTTATGCTCTTGACAATCAAGTGCATTAACTTTTCTAAAATATAATATATATATATATTATATACTTATTGAGTCCAATAAGGCTAAAATAATAAAAACTATACATAAAATCTATATATAAAAGCATTGAAAATGGAGGTCTGGTTAAAAAAAATAAATAAAAATAAATAAATAAAAACACCTTCCAAAAGAGGTTTATATGACATAAATGTGAGAAAATTTGAAGAAACACTCAAACATGGAGGATCACAATCTAAGTAATGCCTGAAAACCATTGAAAAATACATAACCAGCAAGTAAGCATATCACTTTTAGACTGCTTGTGTGAGATATTTCGATCTCATCCTGTCAAGTATAACTGCACAATACAACACCCGAGCTCCATCAAAGACTGCAGCATATCAGCTGACAGCACTGTCCTGTTGTTAAAACCAGCATTACAAATAGAAGTATCCTATTTATGACCCAGGGCCAGCCTCTCTTATGTCCAACAGAGTGATAACCATGTGAAAAACATCAGAAGATCACAAAAGATAATATCTGACAGATCCTAATCTGATGACCTTAAAGTGAACATGGGCAAAATACAAGACGTCCAATACATTTATAACCCACAACCCAACTGCAAACTGATTAACCAACTATACATCCGATCAATGAAAACTCACTTTGGCGTCTTGTTTGTTTTTTGTAACCTGATAGCAACTGGTCAATAAAACTAAGTCATTTCTGGTCTCTCAACCCAGGTGGTGAAAAACGCAATTTGATCTCAGGATAAGCTCTGTGACCTCATCGGCAAAATCTGATATAATGGAAAATGCACAAGGCCTGGCGTGCATCGACAAAAAAACAAACAATTGTGGCTTGGACTGCATTATATTGGAAAAAAATTGACACTACAATATTTTGCTTTTCTGCAATATATATTGTGATATAAAAACTATGGAAGCCTGTTTCTGCCAATGAAAAAAAATAGAAAGAAAGTTAACTGATTTTTTTCTCTCGCAATTGCAAGTTCACAACTCGCAATTCTGCCTTTTTTTCTTAGAATTGTGAGATATTAACTCATTCGCAATTACCTTTTTTGCGAGATATAAAATCGCAGTTCTGACCTTTTTTTCTAAGAATTTCTAAGAATGTAAAATCACAGTTGCGAGTTATAAAGTCAGTACTGTATGATATAATCTCGCATTTGCAAGAAAAAAACAAACAAACGAGATTTAAACTCAATTCTGAGGAAAAAAAGTCATAATTGAGAAATATAAACTTTTCTAAGAAACAAAGAGTTTATATCTTGCAGTTGTGACTTGCAGTTGCAGTGTATTTTCTAAGTTTTCTTCATTCTGGCTTCATAACATGCAATTGTGAGTATTTAATTCAGAATTGTGAGATATAAATTCACAATTCTGAGAACATAGTCTTTTCCCCCCTCAGGACTGGACTTTACTCGCAATTGCGAGTTTATATCTCACAACTCTGAGAAAAAAGTAAGAATTACGAGATATAAACTCAAATCGCAAGAAAAAAAAGTCAGAATTATGAGACAAATTCGCATTTGCGAGAAAAATGTCAGAATTACGAGATACAAACTCACATTTGCAAAGAAAATGTCAGAACAGCTAATTTTTCTCACAATTCTAATTTAATCGCAATTGCGAATTTATATCCCGCTATTCTAACTTTATAAACTCACAACTGTTTATATCACGCAATTCTTACATGAAAAAAAAATATTTAAAAAGATAGAATCATTCTAGAGTTAGTGGAGTGAAAACAAAGCATATATTTATTTCATTAAATCACAGTCTGCATAATTTGACAACTGCACTGAGCTATATCGCGAAACTGATTTTATTTGAATATACTGTGCAGCCCTAAATTCAGCCTGAGATTTACACAATCAGGCGCCGAGACTGTAGACAGTCTTATCAAAACCAGTCTAATTTGGGGGGGCATAAAGATCCAAGTTATAATAACATTCACAGATGTGTCAAACATATTTTGTGTCACAAATTAAACGTTAAGTAGCTGTGGCAGTAGCTCACAAACCCTGTCTTTGGATTGAGCAGAGAATGTTGTCGAGGTCTGGCCTTGTGTGCCATAACTCATTCAGAATGGAGCAGCATTTCCTTCACTCAGACAAGGCCGACATTATAACTCCTGCAAAACTTCAAACCCCCTTCCTGCCCGCACACACAGACCCGCATTGTGCTAGCGGGCCGGGCCTGGAGTGGCGTGGCCATTCTGAAGTGCCCGAACTGCCAAGAACATGTGGAGCCTTTTCAGCAACTGCCATTCTATTCCCTGACCCAGGGAATTTTAGAGCTGCTGACTTGCCAAAATCCTCAGGAAAACATTTGCTTTTGAATAATCAAAATTCAGAGAAGACATTCCAGAGCCACGGTGCTCACACAGGTACTTCAAGCCTGTTGAATCAATGTACCATTTCTCATCTTAACACGGTTTATGGCCGTTTGCATCCTGCAGCTTATTAAAACAAATTCCCATCCCTAGTGATGCAGGAAGAGCGTAGTATTACGGATGGGAATATTAAGAGGTTTAAAGATTCTGTTGCAGAATTAACTAAACAATTCTGGTGTCTTAATGATTCTTCTAGTACATTTTTGAAAAAATCTCTTCAACTGATGGAGTGAGTCATTAGACCAAGAAAAAAAAAAAAATACTTAACTAAATAAATAAATAAATAAATAAATAAGTTTATGTCAAAGTACTATCATTTCACTGTGCTTTTTTGGTCAGAAACCATGATAATTTTGCCATTGTTATTTTTAATTAGAAAAATCTATTTAATAAATTTAATATAAAAACAACATGTATTTAGCATAACAATTTCATTAATTTATTTTATTTTTACATTTTGAATTAACCTCTCCATCAATTCATTGAAGGAGTGAGTCATTAAACCAAAAAACAAAATAAAATAATTTCAAATAATAATTTCAAATTT
>JAUZSZ010000112.1:20344809-20356657 GCA_034780575.1 Labeobarbus marequensis | reverse complement strand
GATCCCGCCACAGATCCTCGGATGAAGCCTTCAGTGGAGCTGGCAGCTTATATGGCACTTTGCCCGTGCTTGCATCCTACTGCCGACTTGTTGCATTGTCATATTTTATGTATTTAAATCCCCTTGTGTCATTTTGTCACAACACACCCTCGTTCTCAGTGTCTCTTAGGTGATTTTAATGCAACAGGTGATGAGACATTCTCCAATGCTTCAAGAGGACCTAACTCAGATTAATATTAGAGAGAAAGCAGTAATTATTTAGACATCAGTCGCGCTGGAGACCTGAAGGGTCAGGCGAGAAACACAGGATGACCTCAGCTGACAGTTTATAAAATCAAAGCAGTTTGCTTACATTTTTTAATGCTTTTATATAGTATTATATTATATTACGTTATGTGAAATATTTTTTTAATGCCATGACTCAAAGTCTGCCTTAATTCTAATTCATTATTTTCCATGTGCTTTGCTGCTGTACTTTCTGTTGTTGAAGAGAAGACGACTTTTGACATTGGTTTGTTGTGTTCAGATCCAATGTTTGTGGCTTGTGGTAACCTTGCAGTTTTGAATGGCTTTATTTGTTGTGATTCTCTTTGTAATGTTTTGCTGCACCGACTGAAAAGTTCAGAGTGGCATGTATTTGGAGATGAAGGGTATAGCGTGCAAACAAAGTCACAGTTCTCACCCTGAGAACCTCTGCATCATGCAGTAACAGTAATGTACCTGACAACTGTACAAAATAGACCACCTTAGTATGCCAAACTATCAAAAATGAATAGTTAGTCTTTCAAGAGTGCTGTTATTTAAATCTTTCACTGTTGTATAACTCCAAATTATTATAGTGGTTGTGATAGTTGCCTGAGCTCAGAGCCGGTTTTTTTTTTTGTGTGTGTCTAATTTGTCTGAAATGCATATTACATGATTCTAACTGATATTTAGCACTAGGGATGCAGGGATATCCAAAGTCAATGGGCTGATTTACCACATTATGGCTAACCAATGATAATAATTCTGTACTATTTTATCCAAATAACTCTTAAATAAACTATGACTTGCAAGTCAAAAATATTTGTCGTCTGTAACTTTATATTGACGAAGATACATTAAATTGATCAAAAGTGGCAATAAAGACATTTATGTTTCAGAATATTCAAATAAGTAAACTTTCTATTATTTAAAGAATCCTGAAAAAAGTTAAACAGGACAACAGTTTCAGTCAGTGCAACTGGTTATTATTATTGATGATATTATTGACATTATTGAAAAAAATGCTCCAGATCAGAAAATGTAATGTTTTCTGAAGGATCATATGACACGAGATTGGAGTAATGGCTGCTGAAAATTCCTTTACCATCAACATTCAATAACATTTAACAATCTTACCGACCCCAAAATTTGAATGGTAGTGAATAAAAAATGGCTACAGTATGGAAAATTGATATTCATTTTGAGATTTGCTAAAGATAACATTCAGCAGTGTTAATAAATAATTAGTCTTTTTAAATTGAAAACCTTTATTTTGTTTTTCTCCAGCTACATTCTTTATTGTTTGATACAAGTAAAACTTCACAATAAGTTCCACTTCACGTGTCATATACATATACTTTCAGGATGACATTCCCGCTCTGGCTTTAGAATGTCATTGGTTGACAGTGCTCTGCTCTTCACCCTGACTGATCAAGGCCATCTCTCTCTACGGCCTATAAGAAGATCTCCTGCACCTGGCAGACCATGTCACATGAGTGCTATATGCTGACAGGTAAGGGAGATCAGGGCCGTTTTCTCTGTTCTTAGGCTGGCAGCTATAAGGAGCAGGTGACAGGTTACATGAAGAAAGGGGGACTGGTAGATTCATCATGACCTTACTGCTAACCAAACCAACAATTAGACCTCTTAGAGCGGGTGAAAAACAACCAACTCGCTCTTACTCCCACCCCTGCTTACCCTTCCTACCAACAACTGTGTGCTTGTGTTTGCTGTTGCCTTGCTACCAGGATTAATTTTAGAGGCAGAAGGAAGGGGCAGGAGAAAAAAAAATAACTGTCATGCAAGTCGACAGGCAGTGATTAAGGTTTTAACTGATCATCCTCTCCCTGACAGCTAACCAGCTATTATCTTAAAAGAATCAAACGAATGTTCAAAGCCCTCGCCGGGCATGGAACATGAAAGGAGACGTCAGCCTCTGGCAGCTGACAAGCCAGGAGGAGAGCCAATGAGTGCACGAGAAAGAGTGAGAAACCAAGAGAGAGAAGGAAAGACAAAGGAGGGAAGAGAGATCTTTATTTTCATTCTACTACAGGGAGTTTTGACAAACTGATCCCTGAGCCCGAACACTGATGTACTAGAACAACACAACACAATGGCGTGTTTATAAGGTGGGAAATCGGCACAGATGAAAGCAAAGAGCAGTAGAAGGATGTGCAAAACTGCATAATTTTTTTAAATCAACTTCAAGATCGTGAGTTGTCTGAGTGAAGAGTTGACTAGTTGGTCTTAAGGAAGCTGTGTATAATTAGGTTTTGGTCCGAGGACCCTCAGAGGGCCATAAGGGGGCCCATAAAAATAAAATCAGTGTAAAGAAGTGTAATAATGACAATAGTCCTAATACTAAAATAAGTAGAAATATATTCTAATTATTCCACCAAATTCTGCCCTAAGAATGAGAATGAGTTTAATGAAAATCATTTATGAAAGAGATTTAATCATATGAATTCACCACCAATTTTCCAAAATGTAAGATAATTATGAATTGCCATGAGAGTGTGTTGGAACCTCATTGTCTTTATGTTAATTTTAAGTCAAACTTACAGAGAAGTCAAAAAGTCATTGGCTAGTTTTCATCAGAATTGTTAATTTAATAATAATAATAATAATAGTAAGTGCCATTGACTTTGATTATCTAAGTTTATTTGGTAAATGTTTTTTGGTAAAGAATCTATCAACCTCAAATAAGCACAGTATGCTTTTTATAATAACTTTGGATTTTTTGTTATAATTAAACACATTAATATCCAGCTATTTAATGTGATATTCCAAAACTGGCATACAAATATGTGAATGAAAAACCAAATCGTGTCACACTTAGTAGGACTGAAAACTTTTCAAATTGTAGTAGTTGTTGTTATTGTATAGAATTTTCAGTATTTTTTAAATAGTTTTCTCTGTCTGTTGTTGATATAGTTTAATATAGAGAATTTTTTGCTTTGTGAATGGTAAAGTATATTTTCATTTAATCCATTTATTTGTAGATTAATGAAAAATACTATTATAAACACTATTACTGTGCTGTGTTAACTGTATACCACTAATGTTCTTTCTCTGAGTCGCTATGCTCGACCCAAATGTTTATACTATAATTGAGATTAAAATTGGCTCCACTTTCCCAAACTTTTTTTTTGATGTGCTGCAATGACAATCATGCCACCAAACCTGGGGAAAATGAGCCCGGAGGGTATCCAGCGGTCCACTGATGCGTTTGAAGTGTTGAGAGGGGATTTAGAAAGAGACCAAGTCGCTATTTGTAGGAGTGAACAATCTAGAGAACATAAATATGGAAAATAGTCCATTATAAGTTGGTGAAAGGAGCCGCAGATTACGCCGTGTCCTTGCTTTAAGTTTGTGTTCTTAGACCCACTTTTCTCAAACTTCTGAGAAAACTTTCTGAAGCAGTTGAAAGTGAAATAACACAAACCTAAGAAGAAAAAGAGGTTTTGTTGTTCGCTGCTTTGGTTTTGTAATAAGACACTTTGAATTTGGGAGCGAAGATGCTCACAAGGTTAGAACATCAACTGAACTAGCGTAGAAATCACTTGTGAAAGAACACAGTTAGTTCTGAAAGCCAGTTCTTTTACAATTCCTGTTCATCTGCTTGAATCTATCACAATGACCGCAGGTTGTGGAGTATGTAAGAGTGACTCATCATAACAGTCCTGTTCATGCAGATGGAGAGCAGTTCTGTCAGATTAGCACCAGGTTCAGCTCTTATAGCCTGCGGGTGCGATAGGATCAGCCTCAACTGTGGCATTTACTGTTGTTCTCCGTTAACCACTATTGTGTAATGAGAGACTCTCAACTTGCGCTAATGACATTTTAGCCGACATATCCGGAGCTTAATGTCCTTTACTTTCCCTACGTCAGCTTTGTTACCATGCCAGGCACCAGATTGACACTTTGATATTTGCTCTGATGAAATCATTACTAAATGGTCCGCTTGGGCCCATGAGTGTGGTTCAGCATGGAATTTTACAAATGCAAGAATCTAATTAACTCAGAATTAGAAAACAGCTGACAAACCTTTTTTCTTTTTTAATTTGAGATCAGATCAGATTATGTCAGCTAAAAGTCATGTCCTCATTGCTGGCTATTCAGAACTCCAAACTTAGAAAGGAAGAGACCACCTGACTGATATGTAATGTGACCAACCACAGTTCATTTTGTGCCATTTAGCAACAGAATTATCTGAAAATATTTATATAAGGGGCTTTCAACTTTTTGATTCCATGGTCTCACAAATTTGATGATCTGCTCATGAGAGCCTTCTTAAAACATAAAGACAGCTATATATAATGTGAGAAAAATATGAAGCATGATTTAACACAACATGATGTTTCCTAGGTTATCTGAAGAATATCAACCGTATTAAAGAATTTTTTTTCAATTATCTTAATTCAGTCTCCATAAAAATGTACATAAAAATAGCTGAAAATGTGTAGATGCTTTGCAATGAAAATTTACGTCCTTCCAAAAGTATTGATTACTTCATAAATGTTTACAAAACAAAAGTAAATATGCATATTTATGTACATACAAATATGCATGTTTTAAAAGCTTAAAGCTGTGCTATAAAGGAATAAATATCATAAACAGCTGCTGAGATAATATTCTTACACGAAACATTGTAGAGGTTTGGACTCGGAAACAGTATATGACATGACTTAAGCAGATAAAAAAACCTGATTGCCATTACTCCCGGAAGTTGCGTAAAGTCAGCCAATCAGGTTTTAAATGGTTTTCCTTAATGATTTTTGTGTGCAGCTGTGGATGGACTGTGGATGTGATGTCACAGATAACCTAAAGGTTTTGCATTGTAATTGTAAAAATGAATAGCCCGCAGGACTGTGGATATATAGCGTGTATATAGCCTTAAGAAATCATTTTCACCTCAGCTTGCTCCTTCTGAAGCTGTTTTTGGCCATTATACTACTCTTAGGCTTAGAAACATTAACGCAGGGATGTTGGCATTTAATCCAGCACACATCCGTAAATCAGTGTGGGGATAGGAGCCGTGCTTTCTAATTGTCCTGTTAAGTGCTCCAGAGTGTGACATGTTAAACACCCAGTGTCCTTTACAACTGAGGATAACCTTGCAAGAGCTCGCCGTAGTAGCCACTATTTTCATTGTCCAGTACCTTCACAGAGATTTTGCCTTTGTCCTATTTGTTCTTGTGTCTCATGTGTGTGTGTGTGTGTGTACCCTATTTTCCTCTTTCTAATCTCATTGGAACATGTTGTCCCTTGCTGTGCAGTTTTTAACACTTCTTGGGCGTCTAAAGAACTGTGGTTGTCCCCAGGATAATGCTGGCAGAAGTGAGGGCTAATAATGGAGACTAGTTCATCAAGAGCCTCTGAGCCGGAAAGTCAGTGACCCACTTACCCAACACACAGACCAGGTACTTTCAGCCTTATTTAGCCACAATTTGCACAATGTCAATGTAATTCAATGTAATAATAATAATGATTTTCACAACACATTTTTCTCATTTGTAAGTCATTTTAGATAAAATCGAAATAAAATAAAAAATAAAAACATACTGTATTGGTTGAAATAGTGAAAAAGGCTGTAGGCTGGCCTCACAGTATTATTGCTTGTATGTCTGACTATAAAATCTATAATCTTCTACATTTGCATTTTAATTGCTCCACTGTTTGGACCAATTTTGATTTTGACATGTCTCAGTGTAACTCGCATATTTGAACAAACAGCAGCGTCTGATGTGTCACATGTTGTCATTAATGGTAAACCCTTACAGCAACTCAGGAGATGTTGATTGTGTGATATTATTAATTGATGAAGCCTTGTATTTGATCATCTGGTTTTACTAGCAGTAGCGCATTTGATATAAACCCAACAATAAACTTTTTATTGTTCTGGTTCCATTAAAAGTATGTTCGATGTGAATAGAGGTTCCAGTCACCCATTACATGACATTTTTGGCAGACGCATACATTCTATTAAGGTAGATGCTTTCTCAGTTCATGCATTTCCTGGGAATCAAAAGCATTCATTTGATGTTGCAAGTTTTTTGAGTGCAACACCCATTAACCTGTAATGTTATAACATATAATACACAAATAAACAGCAATATAATATACTGTGCGTTATATATTATTATACTAACAGCAGCGAGCATATGTACTACTCATATTTATAGGAATTTAATGTTAAATTATAGTTGTGATCATACACGTACAGTCATACCAAATTTAGTGTGCAATCATTCATACAGGCAAAAAAGAGGTTTAAGTTAGTCTCCAGGTAGCACTTTATTTCAACATCACTGTTATCACTTTGACTCATATCAATGTCTAAAAATCCTTTAGCACTTGCTGTCCAGACTTTTGCTGATCTTCGCAAATTTATGGGGCTTAGTTGAATTATTTTCAGCACATTCTGAACATCTTGTGTGTGTGGAATAGAATAGAATAACTATGGCACAAATGTTAACTGATCGGATCAATTATTTGTCCTAATTTTAACACAAAAACACATGTCGAATAGTGTCTGTCACCCGATCTAAAGCAGATTTATGAAGCAGTTAAGCTTGTGCTGCTGTACTTGGTCCTTGGCAGAAGAAACAATTGAGGCATGAAACATTAGTTATTCTCCGTGTATTCTAATCAGGGTTGTTTCAGATCCCGTGTCAAAGAGGGGCTGTGTAGCTCTAAGGCAGTTTGCACCCTCATGATGTGGTTTTGGGCTTTGTGTGGTTGACATTGATGTGGCTGTTTTTTCATGTCACATACATTAATTAGTTATATTAGTACATTTTATTGTGACTAAAATGGTACCTCATGGTATATATGCTATGTATATTTTTGAATAGTTATAGTTAAATTTAAATATTTAAACTGTGGTTCAGTTTACCAGCTTTTGTTCATCTTCTGTTTACACACCTCACAATACAATTTTTTATATATATTCTTTATTGATTGATTGATTTTCATCATTGTCAAGTATGTTTTAATTTAAACAATTGAATTATTGACATGATGCATTTTTTCCCATGGTGGTGCATCATTGACAAAATCAAAAAAAAAAAAAAAAAAAATTGTTATGAATCTTCATTAGTTACCTTGTTGCCAAGGATAACACTGATTATGACAAAAAATGTTCATTTATTTATATTTAAATCCATGACTTGCAGTATAATATTTGCAGGGACAGTCCCATGATGCATTAAGTGCCTCCAACTAAAATCAAACATCCCAAGATTAGTTCAGAACCTTCCCTACTAAGCCACCAACACCATCACATATCAAGTTCTATTATTACACAAGTTACATGTCAATGCATAACTCTGACTTGCAGACAGCATTTGCAAATAAATGTAACCCCTCCCACACACACACACACACACACTTTCCTCAAAGTAATCCCTCAATACCCCCAAAAAGAATAACACAACCTCATTTATCATTATTTGTTTCCCCCCATCGCTTCCCGCAATTGATTGACAAGGGCACCGTCGGGGTAAGGGGTATGAATTACCTCACATTCAAGTTATGGATAGTAAATTATGGGTGGCTAATCCCCCATAGGGAAACTCAACCCTTCTATTCAACCCTATTATTCTGTAATGGATGTCTGATTTGAGAATAAGACACTCTGCCTGTCGGGCAAGAGTTGATATAGCGCCGGGCCTACGGACAGGGAGGGGTCTCCGGCTATAACTCACTCGCAACTTTATCAACGGCATATAAATCTGCCGCCGGCTTCCTGCAAGATGCGCTCGGGCCCCCTCCTCCTGCAGAGTTCTCCCTGAGGCTATGGAGAAAGGGTATACCGTATCCCCCCGGACCCCCGGCTTCCTGTCACTATCTGATGTATAGATACTGTATGGCCGCTGTCACTCATTGGAATCCTGTAATCTTACATGGACTGCCTTAGGGCGGAGGGCTTTTTAGTCGAAGGACAGCAAGCTCCTTGGTCTTACCTTCATTTTTTTGAATATCTGTTGGACATATTTTGCATTTTGTAGATCACTTTGAATAATTTAATCGATATTTATCTATCGAGAGAGATTACCTAGTGCAATTTTGATCTGTCCTTTTATTTTATGTTTTTCCAAGGGGCCAAGTTTCTTTGTCTGCTGCAGAAAGTGAAAGATAATTTTTGTGGAATTAGGGCACAATGCCATATTCAAGTTGAGATCACACATCATTATTTAATTAGCTAAAATTCTTGATCTTATGCACATTAGCTCAAGCACACTACTTTACAGTTGGACATTGCAAGAGCACAAACCATTTAGATGAAGTGAACCTCTAGAAGATGATAGGTCATTCTCTTCATTTGAAGGATAATTGGATGCTTGGGTAGCTCAGGTTTGCCTGAGAGATCATTCTTAAAAATGCTCTTAAGTGTAATGAATAAAGCTTCTTTTAAGGAGCAAGTTTATTCTAGTCAGTGATGCTTACTTGAAAATCCAATGCTGTGCATCGATGAAGGCCGTTTTAAAGATTTTGCTCTTGAAAAATGCTCTTTTGAATTGCTCAGAAATACAAGTACAGACACACACATTTAAGCTGGATAATTAAGTGACAGAGGAATCATCTGGGGATATGTGATATATCAGTACCATAGTTATTGGCTGTTTTTTTGATTCATTGATATATTCAGTTGTTGGATTTTTTTGGTTTCCCATATTTAGAGAATTTAAAGTTAATATTTAAATGTAACCCTGTAAATATAATCTTTAGCAAATCTCATAAGGAATATCGAGTTTTCGTATTGTACTTTAATGTTGTGATGCCTGAATTCTCTTAAAATTATATTTTTTTTAGTATTGCATTGCTTATTTATTTAGACAAAATAGTACAGAATTTGAATACCAGCCATAACATGAATTATAAGGCTGAATTTGAGTATTTCTAGTGTCATCTTTTATTTACTACCAGTCACATTTTTGTGTCTTTGGATAAAGCAGCCTGACCTGACAAGTCAATCTAAGTATATTTACCTGATTTAAAAATTTGAATACATCTCTCTGTACACTGATATATCACTGGAAGTTCTGGTGAATGGAATCAGGACGCCATGCATGGTGGGTAATTGACAGGCTGATTCACAGCACCAGTGTTCTGTCAGTTTCAAAGCCCTGGTCTTACCTGTGGATTAAGTCAGATCAAGCAATGATTGACATGGACTCAGACGGGGGTAAGAGTGGGGTGGGGATGTTCATGCACTGTGTTTGGGGTTGCTGGTGAAATGTTGCGTGAAACCGTGGCTACAGAGCGCTGAGTGAACAGACAGAGACGAAGATGAAAGATTTGGCCTGTCTGTCTCTGTCATGTTTTACAAGGCAGCTCTGCCCATACTGTTATTGCATATTGATTCTGACTGTAGTTTGCCAAAATGACTCTAAATTTAATTAAAATGTTAAACCACTGTTGTTTATGTTTAGGGATGCACAATATTAAAATAGTTCAAATTACAAACTGATAAGCCCAATAATTATTTAAATGTTTTATGTAAATAAATAAATAACAGTTACCTTTAAATCATTAATGCTATTAAAAATTGAGTGAGTATTAGGTAACACCAAAGGTAATGTAAATGTAAAATATAGATATGTGCATACATAATTATTATCCAATATTGATCGATACAATAAATGCAAAGTGTATATATATTTTTTTATATTTTTTTCCCCTTTGGGTAATAGTTAAAACTAAAGTAACTTATTATATTATTTACAGATGCATTTCAGTTCTCACAAAGCTCCAAGCAGCATCTTTGACCTGTTCACGCAGTATGTCTCTAAAGTAAATGAGACCTGCCAGTGTAGGCTGATTTGGGATTAGTGCATGATGCTAATGCACTTCCCCACAATGCACTGCAAATGAAGGATGTGCCTGGGTACTTATCATCTCCATTCATAATCAGCTCATGTGTTTCCCTAATGATGCATGCAGCAGCAATCTCTACAGTCTCTCAGTTCTTTTAGCCAGCTCAATGCTACCTTGAGTCTGACATTTAAAGTCATGTGTGACTCAAGTTTCCAATTGGTTTCCTTCAGTTCCGCCCAATAGGCCAGAGGACGTGCTTGCCTCCAAACACTGAAATTAATTGCTTTTCAGCAATGGGTACGTCTCTTTTACCCAAAATTCAACACTGTAATCAATCAGCATTCAGAGTTAGACTGTGATTAAACTTTTTTCCTTTCTCTTTATTTTAAGGAAATAAATTTAATGTAATGAAATATATTTATCAAATTGATCATTTCAGAGTTTTTAAAATAATTGTAAGCAAAGGCTTTCTAAAAATAGGTCAAACATTGATTTACTTACTATTTTTGCCAGATTTTATATGTACAGTATGTCAAAGTATTTCTGTGTTATTAATACCAGGTAGGTCACATAATATGTAATGTGTTTTTGGTTTGTATTCATCTAGTCCATACTATGTTAGTTACAGTATTTTAATGTTATTGCTTTTAGGTCATAATTGGCTGCAGTGGTGATAGAGAAGCAAATCTGAAAGAATTAGCTTTGTTTCATTTGAAAACTATCCTGAGTCAGAGTTAAACATTTTCAGCCATATTAGCTTAGAATCACAGAGCAGTTGAGGTGTGCACTTGCAAACACAGAGATGTTTATTTTCTTAAATTAAAATGGGAATAGACGCTTAACCCAAATAGTTCCCAGTCTTTCTGTCCTCGTCCTGTTGTATTGTTATTATTATTGTGGCCTTAATAGGGGCCAGATGGCTAATATTAGATGTAGTCTGTTGAAATAGTTTTGTTTATGTAAATCTATTTTTCCAGACAGTTGTTTCCAATTAGAATGTTTGAAAGTTTTAATTGAATTAAATTGTAGATTTCTATATGTAATGGAATGGTATAGAAAAACAGTGCAGAACTGGCCATATGTGTGGTGATGTAGTTCAGTGTGTAATCTGACTCCACTGCCTGTGTTTTATTGAGCATCTACAGTCTGTCTGGCAGTTCGGCACAGATGTGTTAATCTGTTTGGTATTGTACAGATACACATTCAACAAGCTGACAGATTTCCTATTATTGTAAGGTACTATACTTTGTGTGCATAAAAGGAGAAGGAAAAAAGATAGAAAGTGAGAGTTGTTTTTAATAAATGTATTTAGTAAGGATAGATACATAATTTAAGAAATACATATAATAATGATTTTAATTATTTTATCTTGAATAAATGTACATTTATATAAATACATACATACAGATTTATTTCTTTCTTTATTTATTTATAATATTTAAACAACTACTGTATATACATATTCCTTACAGCACATTAATTTTCTTTTTTACCTTTCTCATATAAATATAAATTATAATTCTGTAGCTATTAGGAAGTATTAATTCTTTCTGTCAAAAATTAAAAGAGGCTTCCTCATATCAAAACAATAAAAGTTCAATACAGCTTTTTATTATTATTTTTTTTTTCACATTAGAATGTGTCCTGTTTTTTTTCTGAGCAAAAAATAATGACTGTCATTTTTTACCACGATTTACAGAAGACACCCACTAAAATGTGATTCAGTGCAACAATAGTTCATAAAAAAAATTAGATGTCATTTTTATCATTTAAAATATAATAA
>JAUZSZ010000112.1:20198190-20209324 GCA_034780575.1 Labeobarbus marequensis | reverse complement strand
GGGGTGGTTTTATGTTCATTTATGGCTTAATTTATTTGATCAAGAAAAATCAGTAAACAGTAATATTGTTAAAGTTTGAATATAGTTTGAAGTTGTAATTTATTTTGTGATGATAAAGCCGAATTTTCAGCTGCCAGTACTCCAGACCTAAGTGTCATATGCTGATTTGGTGCTAAAAAAAAAAAACATCTTATTTTTATCAATGCTGAAAAACAGCTGTTTTTTGTGGAAATCAATGATTTCTAGGATTCTGTCATGAATAGAGAGTTCAAAAGTTCACTTTTGATCAATTTAATGAGTCCTTGCTGAATTTGAAAAAAAAAAACCTGTTTGAATGGTATTTTATATGTTTTAAAAATATAACTTCCTATATAAAATATGACCTATTTTCTTTTTGTTCGTTCGTTCACTTTATTTATTTATTTTTAAAGAGTCCTTGAATGTTATCTCACTGTTTTAGTTTCACATGAGTCTCTCTCCCTTTTCGTTGAGACATCACACTAATGTATATTGAATCTAGAAATGCAATCCCTTTCAGGACTGAAACTACTGAAAATGCAAAGCTCCAGATTTCTCGAAGTGTGTATGTGACGTGTTTATTAATTTATTTGTTAATGATATGTCAGAACCCTTCATTAGCCCAACAAAAAGGTCTTGAATTTGTTTGATGGAGTTTAAAGCTGTAAAGGTAACATTACAAATCATGGCGCGCTTTCTAAGAGTGGCTGCCAAGGCGATGGCCTGTGCACATATATAACCATCAAAGGCTCCGAGGCTCTCTGGCCCACACTCGGGCTCAGTGGGAATAAAGCTGTCTTCTACTGTGCACTGTGGGGCTGTAAAAAGTTTGGACGGGTAATAAGTGGCTCATTTTTAAATGAATATGCGTCAGTCAGAGGGAGCGGGTCGGCCAGATCCTAAGCTTTCATCCCAACGCTCACGGTAATGACTCGTCATAAATGAGAAAAAGAGGGAGAGAGAGGGGGTATGGAGACGGGGAGACAGAGGAAGAAATGAAAGTAGTTGTGGGGAGAACATAATGCATGTTTCCGCATTTCGGATTTGGGGGTTGGGGTTGTTAGTACTGGCATCGGTGATAAGTAAAAAGCCAGACAACCTCACGTCACACACACACACACACACACACACACACACACACACACTTACAGATGAAGTCTGCTTTCATTCAGACATTTTAACTTGTGTGCGTGTGCACACTGAAAGACACTCAAATTAACATTCTTTCTCACATGCTCTAGACTAAATAAAGTTCACCTTCGTCACCATCGGGGTTCACAGCAAACTCCATCCATCCGGCAGGATTTCAATAACCATCTTCAAGGACATTTCCTTCCTTCAAACTCAGCCAAATGTGTCTTTATCTAATTCCCTGTCCGCAAGATGTATCCCCATCCTCTCATTATGTAATTATATTAATAAATCTTATATTTCTCTTGTGTTTGATTTTGACAAATATGCGGATTATCTGAATAAGGGATTTTTAAATATATGGATAATGTTAACTTTCATTTCTGTCTTCTAATCTGCTGAATATTCATTATGGGACTCAAGGACAAGCAGAATTGCAGAGGTCATGAATTCTGTGCAGAAGGAAGAGATAGAGAGAGAGAACAGATAGATGGGGAGAGAAAGAGAAGAAAAAAGGCAAAATAATTTACTTTTGATTAAAATTTAAACAAGGATTCACTCTTGAATCACAGAAATCAAACTGGTGACCAGTCACACTGAAATTATTCTGAAAGATTTTCTTCAGACTACATACAAGTATTCAGTTTGGTTAGTTGTGACATTTTTAAGGGCTGGACTCATTTATCATGATGATAAAAACTACATTACACCATTTAGCTACAGTATGTAACCACAGAAATAGTCAAAACAGTTAATAAACAGTCTTACTAATATTACTTTGCAGCAAAATACCTTAAACAGTCACTCAGCATTTATAGTAACTTATATAATAATTAAATGTTTTTGTGTATTTTTATATATGTATGCAATTTTATTTAACTGAATTTATTTACTGTTTGTTTATTTCTAATTTTTCATTATAAGATTTAGCTAGCAGTAATGGAGTGGAAGTTAAAATATCTTTTTTATTATCGATTTCTATATAATCATATATTATATTATTTATTGTATTCATGTGATTGCATATAATAATTACTTATTTTGTTTGTTCGTAATTTTGGATTATTACATTTGGCCTAGTAATGGATTGAAGGTTCAAAATATATGCCTTAACATAGAATTATATTTTATATTGAATTATATAATATTTATTTGATGTGTTTGATTTTATGTAATATTGTTTGTTTGTTTGTAATTTTGGATTACTAGATCTTGCCTAGTAGTATTGGAGTGAAATTTTAAAATCTATGTTTTACATAATAATTCTATTGATATGTATAATTATATATTATTTATTATTTTTATTTTATGTATGCAATTTTATATTTATTTGTTCATGGTTGGTTTGTTTGTTTGTTTCTATGTATTACTATTTCGATTTTTTTTTTCAGTTTGTCCTAGTCTTCATGGAGAGAAAGTTTAAAATATATGTTTTAGTATGGAAATGTATTTTATATATAATTCTGTAATGTATGTATATGTTTTTTTATAATATGTATTTATTTATTCATTCATTTATTTGTTTGTTTGAAGTTGTGGTTATTAGTGTAAATTTACATGCTGAAACATTAATAATGATTTTTATTTTTATTATTTTTGTTGTTGATGATGCAGTTATTTCTTGTTAGATTTGGCTTATTAATAATGTAATGAAAGCTGTCCATTTTAATTCAATATTTAATTTATTCAATGCTGTGGATGCAGTCAAAGATGTGGAAACTGTAAGATTTTTTTTCTCCCCTCCTCTGAAAAATGATAAAATAAAGAATATGTCAACACTATCTATAGGTAAAAGCCAACAATAAATACTCCCCTTGTGGTCCCTCATATCAGATCCAGATGTCTCTTTGACACCGGCGCAGGGAGACAGAACTCTGACGTATTTTATATACATCAAATCTAGCATTGAGAGTGGAAATGCCATGGCCTGCGCTGTCTAACAGCTCCTGAAAGAGGCGTGAATCTGAGCGGGCTGACAGTACCTATCCTAACCCAGCATCCTGCGTGCCAGGCCGCCCGCGTGACAGCTCTTCTCACGCAGTGAAAAAGTCAGGGCTGATTCCTGTGGGATCTCTTTGCAAACAAAGGACAATGCCGTTGGATCTCCTCTGGGAACTGCAAGTTTGGCTGGAAGATTTGGGCATACTGCAGATTGATAATGTCAGTCGGTTGAGATATGGAGTGTCAGTTTATGCAGGAGGGAGACAGCATGTCATTTGTTTGCTTTGATACAAGATCGCACCCGAGGAACAGAGCAGTGGGTTTGTGTGTGTGTGTGTACAGACACATCGCCTCAACAAGAGACCTTTTGCCGCCTCCTTTTGTACAGTCGGCAGCTCTCCTCATATGTACTGCCACTGGCCCCACCTCTAGTGAATAAAAACTTAGCAAACTCCTCTCCCCCTCCCACAATCCCACAGCCCTCTGCTTCTCCCATCACCCCCCTCACTATTCTCAGGGGAGCCAGGTGACACTTCAGTCCACTCGCAGAGCCTCTGTGGCTGGGCTACAGCTGCGTCGAGGCGGGCTGAGTCGGTCAGCTCCTCCTAAGTGGCCTCAGGCTAGATTTGAACCTTTTTTTTCTGTTTGAAAAACGCGGCACCTTAAAACAGCTCGTTAAACGGCGGCTTCATCCTGGTTCCTTTTTTCCTTCCCGACTGATCTGGGGTTTTTTTTTTTTTTTTGACAGCTTTATTCAAGATGAAGTTCCTCACATGACACGGGCCGTTAGGATCAGTTACCGCTCCCCGAAGACAGCCCAGCCATGTGGTTTATGTGAGGATGGATACAGTGTTGACAAAAAGATGAGTGTGAGGGGAAAGACCTGGGAGAGAGAGAAAGAGAGACAGAACACGGCAGCAGAGGAGTAAACAATACCGCGTTGCTTTATTTAACACCCTGTAACCAAAGCCAGCTGGGCCTGTAAACACGTTTATGACGATTTAATGAAAACATGCTGGTGTGTCTATGATCTTCCTCACCAATCAAACTGTGTAATTTGTATCGCATACACTGCCTCTGTCTTGTAGCATAAACAGTGGCTTGCAGCTGTCACCATAGTGTCTTATTCGGAGGTACATTTTCAATACTGCTAAACAGCTCTTTTGAGTTTTTTCCTCCCATTTTTCCATGAAATCTCAAGGGTAATTGTTTCTATTTCAATTTCTTTTGCCCAAGGACCTTGGGGTATGTTTGTAAACAGTAATCATTTTTTATTTTACATTTTTTTTTACTACATTACTCCCATGTGGCAGTTAAATGATTTTTAAGCTTAATGCCACACAAATACAGTTTCACATAAATGCACACACACTCACACTAAACTTTCTGCTCTACATCCTCAGGCAGCGGCCTGTATCGTCTGTAACTGAGTTGGCCTGTGTGTGTTTGTGTGTGTGTGTGTGTGTGTGTGTCTATTCCACAGCCTGCTGAAATGCACTTTAGGCTACTGACACGTCACAAGTAGATTATGACACAAAACCTGCATAAATAACCCCAAACTCTTCTTCTAATTTACTTCTAGTTGTTATTTTATCCTCTGAATTGTTTATTTTTAATATAAGAGCTGACTTCAGTTTCAACACATGAACTCAATTAACAAAATGCTGATACCACAAAAATGAATTTCAACTTCTCTGCTTTTCTTTAAAAAAAAAGGATAAGCAAAATCTGGTTACAGTCAGGCACTTATAATGAATAGGGCAAATCGGTAAGCATTAAACTCTTCACTATTGTAAACAATATGCATGTAAACATTATTTTAATATGAAAAACACTTTTTTTCCTGTGAAAAGTTATTTTAGAACTTCATTGCTGTGAAAACGTAATGTCTAAAACGCTAACATGACTGTAAAAATAATGTGAACAAATTGATGTGAGCTCATATGATTCACACATTTTACCAGAAAAAAAAGAATGTAATTTTTTTAAAATGATAAGATTTCATATTTTTAAATTCTCAAAAGATTGAACCCATTCATTTTTGTTGTAAGCGCCACACTGCAACTTTCATTTTTTTTAGTCACAGTTATGTTTGTGGTAATCAACCCAGAATATTCCATTAAAGTGGTTCATTTATGGACTAAGTAGATCACTAAAGTCCAAAGCTAACTACTTTTTATCAGGTTTAATACACTTTGTAAGCATCATCAGTTCTCTAGTGTGACTAAACCCTGTTTTGTTTTTAAGTCTTTCTCTCTCTGAATACTGACATATTTCTCTTTAATTATGTGGGGAAAAATGTTGTAGAACAGCCAATTCGTGTAGCCAATTATGTTTAATTTAATTACCTGTCGACTTTGATAATTATTACCCCTGATTAACCACAAAGCCTGCTCTTAAATGTTAATCGAAAGTGCTAGATGAAAGTGCTGAGGAGTTTTTATTTTTTCATTCATAAAAGAGAATGTTATTAGATTACAGTGACTAAGATACTCACCTTTGTCTTTGACTGTAATATGTCTGAAGGGCTGCATGGCTCTTGTCCTTGCTTTCGTCCAGCAACGCCCTCATAGACCATGAAGTTTTTTCCCAGCGTTGTTGATCTTGTGTACAGCCCCTAAGAACATTATGCCAGCACAAACAAGTAAACAAACAAACAGACACACATGCACAGATAGCATCACCAAATATCTCACTGCCTGGCAGGGGTGAGCAACAGCCTGAAAACAACAGACAGAGGAACAAGTAAACAAACAACATACATGATGTGTTGTTTTCCATGTCCCCGGGCTCTGGTGCTGTTCCTGCAGCAGAGGAGAGAGGAAATTGAGCCCACTGTACACAATATGTTTCTTTTTATACTGTTTATTTTGTAAAAAGACCAAAATATAAACTAAATCCAATGTAGGTGTCTCTATGTGTGTGTCTAAGTATGCATGGGTGGTTCTCAGGGAGCATAACAGTGTGTAACCCTGATACTTTTGGACTTGATCCTCAGCTTTGATGTCAGCTTTGGGACTGATGAGGTAACAAACATTCAGATCTTCAGCTGAGTGAGAATTCACCCTCCTTGTGGTCATATGATGGCATGTCACAACAATACTAATCAAAATGGCTTACCGAGTCTGTGTGAACAGAAGTACAATTTTAATGGACTCATTTTTCCCATTAAAAATGTGAAATTATTTAGTAATTCATTATTTCTGTATTTTATGTAGAAATGATAGATTTCAGTGCATCCATGCTATTGATTATTATATGAACCAAAAGACGTGCACACTGTAAAAAAATAAATAAATTCAAAGTTGTAAATAAAGGAAAATTTATTGGAGTATGTTTTACAAGAAAATACTATTTCAGTCTTTATACTTCAAAATGTAATTTTTCAATTCAATATTATTTGCCAATTTATGACATTTACTAGCAATTACTGAGTTAAAATGATTTCTACAATGCCACAAATTTGTTCAAATTGATCTTCGCTAGGTATGTCCATACTCTTTTCGCATTTCTTAAATATTGAGCAGTACATCTTGTTTGCAGGTGTGTGTGCTTGTGTGAGGTGAAGGAGTTAGAGAGCCAGTCATCCTATGGGTTCTTTGTAATCCTTTCATGAGGGTCTCATTAGCCTGTGATGGCCAGACCACAAGAGTATTTAATCTTAACCCTGTGACGGCGAGCAGACCGAATCTCCTCCTGTCCGTCTTACTGTGGGCTCAAGGTATCTGTTTTGGACCACAGTCTTTTTCGTGCTTGACCATGTGCGTGAGGCAAAACAAGTTTTGTAATTCTGTGTTTGTGTGTTTAATCATGTTAATCTAATGGGGAACTTTGCAAACGTGCACACACACAAAATCCAAACAGTTTAGCATGTTCTTTTGTTCCTTAAAATATTCAGTGTATTTCTGAAATGTATGATTATGATTAAACACACAGTAGTAATTTTAAAAAGTGGACAAATAATTTCTGAGTGAATCTAAAGCTATAAATACGGTCTTAAAGTTTTGTTTTTTTTTTGGCCAGGACTCTGAGGTCCATATGGCAGGACATAGAAGTGAAGTCCGCATTGTTTTATGAGCGTGCTGCTTTCATTTTAGGCCAGCATGGCTACATCTTGGATTATTGATTTTTCTAATGAATATGTCTTGACTAATGGGGGTCGTATCCTATTGTCCAGTGGAGATGTGAATAATTGCCTTTTTGATGGTTCAAGTAAAAGAGGATTTTTGCTGAGAGAAAGTTTCCACTGACCATAAAATAAATCATATTTGAACATTTTTGATAAGATGACAGATTACCGATAAAGCATCACCTTGACTATCCATTAAAAGTTGGAGTGATATTCATAAATCAACTTGTTCACATTGTACATGGTCATGACTGATGTTTTCAAAAATAATAATAATACAATTGCATATCTATCACTTATACTTAAATGTTTATACTGTATATGTACATATACAGTATATATACTGTGTGTGTCTATATAGAGAGAGAGAGAGAGAGAGAGAGAGAGAGAGAGAGAGAGAGACACACACACACACATACACACACACACACACACACACACACAAACTACTACTACTACTACTAACATAATAATAATGATGATAATAATAATATAACATTATATAATTTGTATATGTATATTATCATAAGTATAAATATAGTACTTATTGTACTATACAATGTTATCTCTCTCTCTCTCTCTATATATATATATAAATGTCTATAATATATTAACAAGGATTATACAATTTTTAAATAACTACTATTATAATAGTAAGAAGAAGAAGAGTATTTAGAAGTAATTATTATTTTCTAACAACTGTTGACAACAAAAGCAAAGTAATTGAATGATGGCAAGTAGCATGAACAGACTTGTTATTTCCTGAGGAGTAGATGAAGAGCAGGTAACGGTTCCCATGGTGAGTCTGTCCTTTGACTAACATCTGTTGCTCGTCGGTTGCCACAATGGACAAACTAAACCGGCGATGCGCGCGCAGGTGAAGAGATCAGCGCCTGAAGCGCGATAGGTTTTGCATTGTGCTTCAAGCAGCTGCAGCGCGGAAGCTTTGGCCGCGCCTGTTCTAGACGCATTACGGTAGACCAAACTGTCCCCTAACACATCGCCAACACAAGACACAAGCGGAGTAATTCAACACTGATTTCTCTGCGAATGAGCGAGGAACAGACGAGATGCCAAAAACTCCAGCGAGAAGCATTATTGGGACTTTAGGAAAACTCACCGCGTGACTAACTGAAAGAAACCGAGAAGACCTGAAGCGACGAGGAGGCGTAAAGAGCGGCGTGCTTGTTCTTCATGAACTTTGAGGAGCGCTGTGACCATGCAGCCTTTGAGCTAGTGCACGATTATTGTTTCCACTTATCACCAGTCTGAGAGAGGAAGCAAGTCAAAAAAGAAAAGGAAGACTAATAAAGACAGTTGTCGTTGAAAGTAGTGGTCTGAAGACATCACTCATAGAACAGGATTTTTTTTTTTTCCTTTTGCGTTGCTCTTCCTGGAATCACTGGGACATTCACGAGAGCTGGAGGGACTCATCCACATGGTCCAGCCGTAGAGTGAAAGTAGAGTTCTTCACAATATCCTAACAGGTTCATATCCACTTTTTACGTCTTCTTTTTCTTTCTTTCTTCTTCTTATTTGCTCCTCGCGAGATTAAGCGTTTATAATATTAATATGTATCCCAGATTTGAATGCATGGACGCGTTATCACACACACACACACACACACACACACACACACTTCTTCAGCTCAATAGAATTAAAAATTAGAGTCAGTGTAATTTCTTAGATCTTTTGCAAATGGGATACTGAAGCTGTCTGTGTCACAATAGATTTGACGACGTAACTTTTTTTACTTCACACTTTTAAACCGGAGATGAAAGCGTGTTATTATTCTCTACGAGAGAACAATAACTGATTATGAATTATAGATCTGCACATTTTTTTATAAAATACACAATTAATAACGTGGAAAGGTTTTAGATTTAGAACCTCGATCGTGAAAAAGACTGAAAACAAGTTTAGTGAACATGTGCAATTGAGTTTGAAAATATCACCGACTTTGAAATCTGATCAAAACGAAAAAAGGAGGACTTTTTGACAGATCCGATAAAGTAATTTGGAATAAATCTACGTTAGTGTGCATTTATTTATGTATTTTATGCATTTATATATGTATTTTTTGCTCCCAAAGACTATACGCTGCTTCCACAGAAACGTAGAAATCAGATATTGTTTGGCTTGGCATCAAAACTCTCCGTATTAACAGTTTAAGTTAATAAACAACACCGAAACATGCACGTAAACTAAAAAGTTAAATTACGGTTATTTTATGAGAGTTGGTTTACTTTTTCTTCTTCTTATTATCCGTCAAGCTGATTGTTTTAACAGGCCTTCAGCAAATACTACTCTTATTTTAGGCAAATAACTCATAACTTCTGACACGTATGTTTTAATTTATATAAGATACAATGTTAAGAAATAATTTATTATAGCGGAACGTAAAGACAAATAAAGTGAATGTATTGAAGTTTATTAATAGTATTTAGTGTCGATTGTAACGGTGTGTTACTGAGACAATTAAATATTAAAAATATTACGAATTAAATAAAGGAAAGATAAAATAAGTTTAACTCGGCATGCATGATTATTTATAATTATTAATTCAAATGCATCAATTACAACGAGATACAGTGACATTAGGAAGGTTTGTATAGATGCAAACTAAGATTTCAAACATAGATGAAAAAGTATTAACTTTGCACTTCAAAAAGAAAATGTTATTTTATTATTATATAAGTATATTTTAACTGGTCAGTTTTCGCCTCTTCTATACGAATTCTAAGACAGATTCTTGACTAACTTACGTGATGCACAACTTAATGTCTTTATTTAGTCATTCATTTTTACACAGATGCATGAACAAGATCATTTTTTTCCTTTGTTTTTAAACCGTACAGTTAATGGATTATTATTTTCGTGTTGAAATCAGCGCTGTTTGTTTCGCCCTCAAACACTCGCAACAGCAAAACTAACACAAAACAAGTCCGGGGCGTTAAAAGTGAATCTGCAGAGGGAAATACAGTTCAGGAGTTGAACCAAGTACACTATAATTTCGCTGTCTTTCTGTACTTGGCTTTTAAGAATAAATATTTACATCAGTAAAAGTAAAATACATATTTACATCATCATCTTCCTCATCATCTGGCAGTGTGTGTAAATCTCATGTTATTAAGAACTGATTGATGGAGCTTTGGACACAGTTTAAATCTAATGGAAAGTATAGGTGAGTCTTTGCTTAATTCACTGTTGACATTTACAGCACAATGCAGAGATGAGCATTTTATTGAACAATGAGGGAGAATGTTAAATGATTTACTTTGATGTAGTAAAATGTTTCTGACATTTTCAGTTAGTTTAGTCTTTTAATTATTTAATCTTCTTTTTTATTTTTTTACTAACAGCATTTAAATTCGCATAAAAGGGCTTTGAAATTTATTTTATGAAAGTTTCCTTTCATAAAATAATATTTTATTTCTATACACATTTGTGACAAATTATTTTTAGTTGAACTAAAACACTTTTTTTTTTTGTCTCACAGCTGTACTTGTTTGTTTTTACAATGACCGTTCATTGATTTATTGCCTCTTATGATAAACATATTCCCTGCTAATTGAAATGTGACATGTGTAAATGTAGATGAACATAAGCATAAAATGATGAATACAATTTCCATTTGATCTGCTTGTGCGGTAGATGAGTAGTGTGATTGAATGATGTTATGTGCTTAGAGTAAAAATGATAATTTATGAAGTTGATAAAGAATACGGCATTTCGTTCAGAGGGGGCATGAAAATGGCAGTAAAGTGGGTAATTTAGTTATTTGCATGGCCATCAAGCAGCTGCAAGCGGCAACAGCTACACCTCGGCTGATAGTTTTCGCACTCTATTTCTAACGGCGGACACCAGACTATTAGAGTTCTGGTTATAATTGATATATCACTTGTTCTGTGATAA
>JAUZSZ010000112.1:20166165-20177160 GCA_034780575.1 Labeobarbus marequensis | reverse complement strand
TTTCTTTGAATGGCTAGCTGTGTTTAATAGAAATGCAAAAACGTACATCTTGGTTAAAGATTTCTTCACGCATGAGAGACATAAAGGAAAGCATGCAAGACGTGATGAATTAATGCTCTTGCTGGGATTATATGGTTTTTCTGAAACTTACCGCACTCTGTAATTCACACGCTCTCTGTACGAGCCTGTCTTGTGCACCAACACACATATCATACACGCACTCGTTTTTATATAATGCCCTGATTTACTCACCTTTGGTTTGCCCTTTCCCGGGGATGGGTTTACAACCACAACCAACGCCTGGAGCACAAAGAAAATGAATATTCATTAGCACCTGAGCATGAGCCTTAAGTGGCCACATTTGTGCTGATAATTCATGTGCCTTTTATTTTACCCAGCCAAGTTAAGGACCACAACGGTTAAGCGAACAAGGCCCTCTGATTGAGCCGCATCGAGTGCGGTGGTGGTTTTGATATAGCGTCTTCCTCTCCGAGGTTCTGCAGGAGTGTCAGGTGAGGGGAAAAGGTGGGAATGATAGCGGCTCTGCACCTCCCCCGTCTCGCTTTGCCTGAGATCTGGTGTAGATTTAGTACCGTGCATTAACCCCGGCACGGTTTATGGAGTCGCCTCACATGTCCGAGAACATTTCATGAGAGGAATATTAATCTTGGGCGCTGTCGTACAAAGCCCTGCCAAGCCAAACTTTCTCTCTTTTTCTCTCGCTCCAGCCATCTTAAGACGGAACTGAAATTGCTTACCCGAGGTAAATAAATTACTTTCATCGATTGGTGTAGTTAGACACTGACTTTATCACAGTTTCACTTGACAAGAGTCGGATCCTGGCCTGATAAAGCGCTTCAGTATTAGGGCTTGTAAAATCAGCGCTCTGTTTCTCCATGGATATCGCACTATATTAAAATGGAGGAAAATGCAAAAGCGATGGCCTCCGCTATCTAAGGTGTCCAACTACACACAGTCTGAGATATGCAAATAAGCTTCTGGCTTTCGCTGGCTGCTCTGTTGAATATTTTTTGGGGAAGGATTGACAGGGCTGTGAATCTCGCTGTGAACCTGTGACATTATAATTTAGGTGTTATGCTTGGCATGTTAAATCTTTCAGTGACACTGTTAATCATTAATGATTGACAGCTCGACAACCTTTGGAAACTTCAAATTAGAATTTAGGAACAAAATGGTATTTCCTGTTTTTAATTATTTTTACTATTGCACATGCTTAATTGAAAAGGATTCCATATTTAATAGTGTAAAACAAACGCATTAAAATATGTCACTTTGTTGCTCTTTAGGACTTTTTATTTTTATTTTGCAATACACTGCACTCTTGTGATTTGGCCATATGATTTAATCTACAATATCAGATTATTTAACATTATTTCACAATAAGTTTTGCAATTGAAATGGATTTTTTCCACAAAATTAGCACTTTAAATCCCCCAGCACACATAGCACTTTGAATACCTTAGCAACGCGATATCAACCACCCAAAACTGTTTGCCCATGATAAACCTGCCATCTCAATACATGGGGTTTGTACTAAGGTGGCAAGTTTGGCATGGACAAACAGCACTCATGAAAATGTAAAAATGTAGTTTAGATATGGCCTTAAACTCAAAGTGGTTAAAGGTTCACCCCAAGGCAGTTTGAGCAAGTGCATGACATAAAGCAGATGAATAGTGCAGTCCATTACACATACTGTTTTAATAGAGCCACTGCTGAAGTTACTCTATAGCCAAGTGTCCGAGGAAGAAAAGGAAAAACACTGTGAAGAAAGACATACCTATGACTAAATTAATGGTGCATGATCTCTTTCCACACATAATTCAGTTCCCCTGTTGTCCATCTTCCCATGTAACAAACAAAATCCTTTTTTTCCATTCTCGTAGTTAGCTAGGCTAAGTTTCATTTACAATTCGTTATAAATGTCTTATCAAATGGTGGGGGGTATTGCGTCAGCGCTGCTAACCTCAGTCTTAAGGTTAAATTCAAAGCCGTCACTGATGTTCGCAGTTTGCGGAACAATATATCCAGTACACACGCTCCCTTTTTTCAGTTTTCCCTTTTTCTTTTTTTTTTTCTTTTCTGTCTTTTTGTCCTTACGCAAGACCTGACAGGAAAACTGTGACAGAGGCCTGAGCGCACTATCTATTAATTAGCTCCCCTTTGAGGAGTCTCTCTCTCAACACACACACACTACGACCAAAGCTGTCAGCTTCATTCTCTAATGTCCAACGTCTCTTTCTGTTGCTTCTCAACAACAGCAGCAATATACATTTTTGTTGGAAGCAGTCACAAGTACATTCGGCACAGGACAAAACAAGGTCTGTGTTTTTATTTACACTTATTTGGCCCTGTCCAGGCATTGATGTGCTGTCAAACAAACAAATGGTGTTTCATTATACAAAAGATGCAGGAGATTCAGAAATTAATTAGCAAAGCAGCATCTTGAACTCCCAGGGATTTTCAGTTTGTTCATCAGTTATTTTAACAGTTAATTGCTGTGTGGGAGGGTGTTAATTGGAATTCCTTTAGATGACGTGAACTTTGCTTCCCCTTTCTTCCTTTTAAAGCAAACCGTAATATTTAATTGACTTCTGCCTATTAAGAGAATGAAAGAAGTTTGCAGAATATGAATTATTTTGAGCACAGAGAACATTTAGGATCAGCTTGTGCACGCACAGAATGTCACGTAAATAATTTGTAACTAAAAATAATGATTAAAACTTAGTCTCTTATAGTAGCTCTTCTGTATCACCGCTGACATGATCTGATATCCTGCAGGAATATGTTTGACTAGGCACTGAATGATCGTAAGGTGGCTTGTACATGAAGCAAGGTCAGCAGAGACCTCACCAAGCATGAAGTTGGCGTATCCGTCACACAGAAGTCCCTCAAGTCATTTCTGATGTGAAATGTAGCGTTCCGCTGCGTGTCTTTCCCTCCTCTGTTGTGCAGACATGTGCAGCGGCCAGCTGCAGGCATTCCAGTGCGGCGGTCGCAGGATCTTTATAAGTGTTCCAACTTGTTGGCAAAGCTTAAAAATGACACTGTTCCTGGAAGACTGTCTGAAGACGCAGTAAAAGAGAAGAATGAGACGTGAGAATTTGATACTCTGTGATGGATTATACGTAATGTGTACTTGCACTTTCGCACTGTAAGGGAAGTTGTGTGATTTGGACCGTCTCTTTTCTCTGATTGGCTTTAGGGCAGTGATTTCCCCAAAGAGTACTTAAGATTGTTTTTCATGGGGTGAAGATTTTGATTTTTGCTTTGTTGAAAAAAAGCCATGGATATTCTGTGGTGTAATCTACATTTGTTCTTTTTTTATTATTTACTTTATTTCTGATTGTTTTTTATTTGTTCATATATATAATTATAATTAATATTAAAGTAAAAAATAAACAAATAAAAAGTAATTACAAATATCTATAGATAAGATTAAAATAAGTAATGACTAATTTCATGTCAATTCATTTTTTAGGTGATATATAATTTAGCATGATCATTAATATTAATGCTAATTATATACAGTTTTATTTGACTTCAAAAGAAACTAAAAAAAGATGAGATTAATTTTAATATTTATTTTTTAATTATGTGCCTAAAAACATTTGTAATTTTTTTTAATGTATCTTATTTAATAATATTTATTATAATAACGCTAAATGATAAAATATAATATTTAAACAATGAACTAAAAATTGATGAGATTGAGTGATTTTGATATATTTATGAGTTATTTTTTTATAGACTTTAACTATATTAATTATAATTATAAATGATGTTCAGTGTGTAATATGTTTTTAACAAGAAATATCTGGGTTAGTGTTGATATCCAAACCTTATTGATAGAGCTGTGGTGGTACATAAGACAAAAAAGGTTAGGAAACACCATGTGTTTACTAGACTGATGGTTACCAGGACACTGAGATGATAACAGTGGTCTGCCAGCTGGTACCATGTTGTTGTTGTGTGTGTGTGTGTGTGTGTGTGTGTGTTTGTGCGAGTATAAACAGAATCACTACTTTGTATCTCAGTGAGTGTGTATTATTGTTTGTCTGCCTGTGTGGGAATGTGTGTGTGTACGCACTCGTCTGTGACTGTCTGCTGTGAGAAAGTGACATTTTGTAATCCACTTGGATCCCCAGAGGATATTGACTTCTTTTCACTCCCTGCCTAAATGCTGCTTGTTACCTTTCAAAGGAACAGGAGGAAGGAGGAATAGAAAAGAAAATGTGCAGAACGGCTCCTTGTAGCCGTGTGCCCATCGCTGTTCTACAGCCAGTGGCGATAAACTTTAAACAGGGGCTGCAGATCATCCTTTTGAATCCAGATTCCTGCTCTACACAGACTTCTTATTTGGTTTCACACTCTTGGCAGATGAGATATTGTTCCAGGTTGGGTGAGAGTGTGCGAGCAGGTTTGGCTCTTATTTGCTCGGAGTCTGCTGAGCATAAGCTTTCATCAAAATTCCCACAATGTGTGGAGGAACAACTTCACACAGCTGATGGTAACCGTAGGGCACAGCATTTTTTAAGTCCTTCACTTTTCACTTTTGTATTCATTCAGATTTTTTCCTTTTGAAAGAACACACACACTGGTGAATGAGCCCAGAGAGGTGAAGCCTCAGGTGGAAGTGGAACTGACGCGCACACACACACACACTATCCCTCCTGGCAGGCACTTCCAGTAACGATTGAGCTTAAAAGGAAGGGTCCTGGCAGGCAGATATCGGGGCAGCCGGGAGGCAGACTCGCACATGGCTGAAGTGTGGCTGTGAATGGCTGCAAATGGCTGTTAAATGTTTACAGAGTTGCCGGCCGGCCATGGACTGAGTTCCTCTTGCATGGCGAGTCACGACCCTTAAGATTAAGTATTGGAAAAACGGCTTTGATTTGTGAGCATGAGCTTGTGTGAACAGTAAGTTGACCCTCAAACCGAGTGGGCTGTCCTATTTTAGCACTTTCTGATTCCTTCCAAGTTATATGGTTAGATAGGTACATACGAGCATTGCGCTGCCTCAAGAAATTCCTATTTGGGTTGTGCATATACAGTTGCATGGATTCAAATTGGCAAATGCTGGTACTACACACACACTTCTGCTCGTTTCGTATGCATGCCTCAATGTCTATTATTGATGGGCTTGCAGATCTTTAGGGAGTTTTTTGTGTAAAAACTCATGCTTTACTAAAGGCACGTCTTTATTTTCAGGCTTTTCTTGCCTGTGGTGTTCATGTCAACACTCTTTAATGTGAAATGCAAAGATATAATAACTGGGATGTTCTTTGAAAGTGCGTACAAGACAAACAAAGTTTGTGCTTAATTAGGATTAATTGATGAATAAATAAACATACAGAGCTCTTTTTTTAGATGTATATTTTCTCTTTTTTTAAATGCTTAAAGCAGTTTTACAACTCCAGTTTTCTGATGCATGGACATGGATTTAACATTAGAGTTAAGAAAATGAATAATAATAACATACTGAATATTTAGGTGTAAAATTATGAATAAAATAATAATATCTTTCTAAATTCTTATTTTAAAAAATCTATAGACAACATACACTTTCTTAACATGAAAAAATCTGAACAATTTAATTTATAGAATTTACTATGAACCGTGACTGTGATTTTTTTTTTTTTTACTTTTTATAGTATACATTTTCACCTATTCTTTTGATCCTTGCCTGATTTGTTTGATTAGTTCAACTCTGAGAGATTCTCACATTCTGTCTGAGATTTGTGTCTAGTTTGATGAAGGTCCCTAACCCTAACTAAATTCCACACATTTTCTACATTCTGATTTGCCCCATTTCTGGACTTTTCCCAGGGTTCTGTCTCCTGGCTGCACCACCATGTGACCCGTTGCAGACTGTAATTCCCTTTATTTCCCTTTCAACTGCTTTGTTCAAAAGGTAACAATCGGTGTAGATGTTAATCCGTGAAAAGTCAGTCTCCGTAAGGGCCACGAGATGCCTTGAGACAGAGAGCGTCTCGAAGGCTACCTAAAATTTTGTTCCTCCCTTCCTCCTCTCACGGGAAAGAAGTGAACAAGCACAAAGGATTACAAGCCTTTTTTTGTGGTGTAACATTTGAAAACTAATTTTTTTTAAAATTGAACTTTTAGTGTGTAGTTTTATAGAAGAAATCCAGTTTTGACAAATCGTGAAAACGTTTGCGCACAGGTTTTGTGCACAAATATATCACCAGGTCTAGATATGTGTTTTACACAAACACACACACATGCATACGTCTAGGATCACATCGACCAATGATAATGTGGAATGTGTGTTCGCATGGCAAGTCATCACGCTAAATGTTAGTCAGTTCAAAGGTGAGAAGCTGTGCTCCATATCCCAACCATGTGCAGACTGGCTGGAACACGGTCTCCGGCTTCTCCTCCATCTGCCCGGCCGGTTTCATCTTACACGGGTAAATTACACTCAATCACTGTAATTGCATCCTACACAGCATGTGCCTTTGTGTCAAATTTTCAAGCAGACCCTTCTCTGCCTGCCTTGGGGAAGCAGTTGAAATTATGTCAACGTTCTGGGATATTTTATGTCTGTTTTGATTAAGCTGAACAAAATCCAAATGTTTTTCCTGGTTGTTTTCTACATTTAAGGGAAGGAAAAACTTAAGTGCAGCTGGGGGGTGTGCACTTGTGTGTAATGGGGGGTTTATGAAAGACCACGTGGAGAAGCCGGTGAATATTTATATGGTTTACTTTACTATTAAGTGGTGTGGACATTTTCAAAATCGATGTGATAAGCCTCTCATGATCTGCTTAGGAAATGTGTAAAGTCAGTCTGATTTAAATAACTTTTTTTGTTTGTTTCATAAATAAATATACAAACAAACAAATATAAAATGTTTGTGTGTATGTGAAAGAAATATGCGAAATATACACACACAAAGACGCACACACACACGTATAAAGTGTATATTCGGTAGTTATATATGTACATATGTACATATATAAATTTAAAATTTTTGAATAAATGTGTGTGTGTGTATACATATACATATACATAAGCATATACATATAAATACATTTATTCAAACCTTTAGAATATATATATTATGCACATGTATAACTACCGTATAGACACTTTATATAAAGATATGTTCATATGTATAAATTGTATAAATTAAATATGAATACAAATATATGAACATACATTTTATATAATAGCTCACAAGTCTTGCATGTAATAATTTAGCATCTTGCATTAATTTTACTTGCTTGAATATTTCAGGATTGTACAGGACTGATGCTTTACATCAGTCTCTCTCCTTCCTTGTCCATTTTTCCTGTTATTGCTGGAGCACTGTTACGGCGCTTTATTTTTAGTTGAAAGGCAAGTGGTGTGCGACTGATGAAAAATGAGTGGCGAGAGAGAGAGAGCAAGTTCCAGGAGAGAAGAGAGCAAGAGAGACACAGAGCTGAGAGTTGTTAGAGTTTAAACAATCCTTTTTTGTGACCTGGTTCCTTATTACTCTTCTGGCACCTGCAGTATTTTTCAGTGTTTTGGAAATGTAAACAGACTCAAAATGCCTCCAGATGTTGCCAGCTGTGCTCACCACTACCGCAGTATACTGGGAAATGGAGATTGAGATGTGTGTGTCTGTGCGCATTTGTTCATATGTGTGTGGAAGTCCCGAAGACTGAAAGCATTGTGGCTTTCCAATATCTGTCTTATTCTTTAGTGTGTGCTTCTGTAAACTCATTGTACATGTTTTGTTTGTAATTCTTCGCCATTGCGTTCAAGACAGAGTGATGCGTCATCACTGCGTTTTTCAGGCCTGTGAATAGCCACATTGTGTCTTTGTCAATTCAACCCGACCCGTTTTGGCGTAATCCAGTACAGCGAATTAGAATGCGCCTTTACAATACATATAAAATGAGAAAATACAATTAAATGTCGTTGCTGAGGAGAGAAATATGACGGAAAGCTTCCATAAAATACGCTGACCTTGCAAACCTCCCATTACAATGGAGACACCTAACTTCAAAGAGGTGCGGGGTGTTAAGGAAATGTTAATTGGTTGACACTGAGGGGGAATGGTGCTGTAAATCGCCCAACAATTTGATCCAATCACCGGCGATGAGTGGACCTCCGTGACATCGGTCCCAGCTGTACCTGTGAGCGCCACAAATATCATTTTAATTTTATTTAGCCTAATTATGGCAGCGAACAGATTCAACCTTCATTTCCGGGCAAACAGACCCACATAATCACTTAACTAGGTTTTAATTGTGTGCTCTCGGTGCTTATTTGTATGTAACAGTTTTCTAATAAATACAACTGTAATTCATCCGACAAGCATGAAAGGATTATTTTAATTAGCCAGGCAGCTTTGCCCAAAACTGTGTCAGTATTTGGAACCAGATTGAAGTAAAGTCAGTTTTGCACATGGAATTGTGCATTTATGCACCAGAGGTGTTTGGACCACCTTGCACTATCCTCTGGAAGTAATTAAAGCGCTAAAAGCACATTTTTACATTCGTCCATTTCTAAATGGAGTATGTAGGAGATCCAAATGCATTCTAAGCAGACTGCTCTCAGTAGCCAGAATGTGTTTGATCATGATGAAAAGAACAAAGTGAGAAGTTTGGAAAGACGCTGTCCTATTATAACGAATAAATAAGGATTTGTCTCTGCTGGAGCATTGATGAGGATTTTAATTCTCAAGAGCCTTTGAACATGTCCCTGCACTAAGAAATGTTTAGTCATGCCGGTCCATTTAGCCTTTTAATCTCTGCTGAAGTTCTGGGGGTTGAGTGATGTTTCCAGCTCAACAGGTTTTTGAAATCTACTTTTAGAGGTCTCAGGGAAAAGAATTCCCCTTGTTTTTTCCCCCTTTTTTGTAGGAGTTGTACACGCATACACAATAAAAAGGCTTCACAGCTTGAAGGGTGACAGCTTTTGAGTTTGTGCCATTTTTTTTAACCATCAAGGCCTTCAGAGAATCCATATGGATTGTAGATGTTTGCGTTTTGTGTGCAGCATCTGGCATTTTTTGTCGGATTTGTTTTTTGGCTACATAAAATGTGTAAAAACCACATTAGTGGATGACTTTTGGCTAAATCGAAGTCCTCAGACTAAAGACAAATAATATATATCATGCAAAATTCTGCCCCCTTTCTCAATGTGCAAACAAAACACAGCATTTTATTGTTGTATATTGTATCTCTTTCTAGAACATTCCTTAAACATTTGGGACTATACTAAGATAACAGGCTAAGCTGTTAGCATACCAACCAAAGAAAACTCAAAGGTAAATGGTAAAAAAAACAAAAACAAAGCATATTTTCTTGATCAAGAACATAAATATGTAAAAAAAAAACTGATTTTTCAACATGAGTTATTGATATTATGATATTGTACAATAATCATTTGTTAAAGTTAGCTAAGAGGCCTAAATGTTTTTCTTTTTTACAAAATCTCACTTTGCAGATAAGTCTAGCAGCTGTTAGTAGACATTTATGCACAGCAAACTATTGTTTAGTGTTTTTTTCCCCTCACAGTTTGGCCTTTTCTTGCTTTTCTCTGCTTATGTGCAGATGGTGTATTAAAGCACAAGTCTGAGCAATAGGAATGGTCTCAGTACTCCAATTGTGTCCCACATGCCAGACACAATTCACAGTGAAACGGCTGATTCCGAAACGTGTGTAAAATCAGACGTCTACAAAAACTAAGAGCCATACGTCACCCCACTTCATCATCACACGGCCTTGATGCAATGAGTCGTCCTTTCGTCTTTGAGGTGAACAGTCAAATTCAAGAAATGCGAGGAAATGACAAAAAAAGATTATTTTAAACATGCAGTCTTGAACTCGGGGAGAGAAAAAAGAATACATGCTGGAATTTGGGTGATTGAAGAGCAAGTGAGAGAGAGAAAGAAACAGAGGTGCCTGGGACAAAAGCGGTATTGTATCATTTAAATGACTTCTGAACTGAAAGCTTTAAAACTTCTCCAGAGGGCTAGGTCCATAAAACAGAGAAACAGGGGTTGGCAGGCCCACACCTAGACGCTTCCAGGAAAAGGAGATGTAAAAATCAATTTGCCGTGAAAAAGGTAAACAATCGGAAATGACAAATATGCAGGTTTTTTCCATTCCTGTATTTTCGGAAGGTATTAAAAAAGCCAAAGGAGAATTAAAAGTCGGAGACAGAAGTCTCCGGTGAAAGATAGCAGATGGTGTTTGCCCGCTCCCCCCGAACCCCCACCCTTTTGTGTCTTGATAATTCCAAGCTGTGTTTTTTTTTTAAGTTGTTTTTGAACCATTGAATCATTTAAAGCCACGCAGACAGGTCTTGAAAGTTGATGATTTCTACCAGCAGAGAGGGTAGTACTGTTTATTCTACAGTTGAGACTTGATACATGGTGAATAACTGCGGCAATATGTGGGAATGTCGGCAACAGGTGGGCGCCATTGAGGAGGAAACGATTACAATAACTCAAAGAAGTGCCGCAGATTGCGTTCAAATAAAACGGGCAAGGTCCCAGATGCTCTGGAATGTGTATTGTTGAAACAAAGAAGAGAAATCAATGTGCTTTAATTGTCTTTTAAAAGCATCGATGACTTTTTTTTTTCTTTTTCTTCCTCTCTTTCAGAGCCCCCCCTCCCCCCTCCGATCATACCTTTTAGCCCGAGTGTCTAGTTTGATGTTGGCTTTGTGCTGGCGCTCACCTCCTCCTGACTAAGGGCGTTAGCTCTGCCTGGCTGCCCCTGGGCTCGGGCTCGGGGGCTCTGAACCAGACTAGCAGCCTTTCTGAGTCAGTCATGCGAGCTCTCCAATTAAAGCCAAAGGAATGAATATGCCTCTTACAAGTCCAGTCTATCCGCCGCTATCTTCACAGAACCGCTTCTCTAAAGATGGCCTTTCAAGTGCGCTTGGTGTCAGAAGTAAGGAGATTGGAATGAGCCCTTTTAGTATGCACTTCATTAGAGTGTTATTGCCCGAGGTTT
>JAUZSZ010000112.1:20002770-20014796 GCA_034780575.1 Labeobarbus marequensis | reverse complement strand
CATTAGGTTCATCAAAAATTAAGGTTAAAGGCCTTTTTGTGTAATTTAAAACTTGACAAACTTCCAGCATCTCTGATTCTGCTCGAATTGAGTTATGAGTTGACGGTGATGACAGAGCTTTGTTTGTTTTTGAGCTTTATGAGTGTATCCACAGATCCTGTAACAGTTTTTACATGATGTGCAAATATAACAGAACTTCATAGATATACTGTAGATGTGGGGGACTGCAAGAGGACAACAAATTCCTTTGATATCTGTGCATCTTGTTTTCGTAAGATCATTTTGCATTGTGGTTAGCAGTGCAGAAAGCAGTTACTGTATATAATGAGGGTGGCATGTTTGTTTTTACATAAAGAAATGTCTAAGAAGCTGCAATTTAGTGGTAGACAATTTTAATAATCAGCTTTCTAAGAATGGTGGCGTTCATTTGATCTAAGAACTACTTCATAAATCAATTATTTCTAAAATAAAAAGTATTATTAAACTTTGTTGCGTTGTGTTTTGAATGCTTAAAATTTTCTGTCTGTGGTTGTCTAGTAAAAAATTATTTATGTGTCACAACATTCTTCTCTAAAAAATATTTTGGTGCTTCTTGTTTGTTACAATTGGAAGTTCATTACCTCATCTGGGGGTATTTTTGGTGTATCTTCATAAAGAAAAATAGTTACGAATTTCAATTTTGAGGTGCTAGTTCTAAAACAGTCCAGTAAAACACTCTAGTGTAAATTATATTGGCAAGTGACAGCAGTAACCGATGGGCCACTGACGTATATTCTGACACTCTTGTTCAAATGGCTTGATATTCACACTACATAATTATTTGCAAATGCTCAGCTGGCCTTTTAAGATGTATATTTTGGCTTCTCCTGACATGTCTGGGGCAGATATCACTCGCCTGTCTCCTTTGTATGGGAAAGATTGAGGAGATTTCATCATGTTGGATCGTTGTGAGGTCTGTCTTTGATGCCTAGCCTGATGGTTTTAAGTTGCTGTCGAGATTCTCATGTGGAAGGGGTGGATTCCTGCAGCTTTCACTTCAGCCATAAATCTTACTGTTAAAATGGCAAATTAGCAAGCATTTTTCGAGAACATTTGGAGTTTTTGACTGAGAGGGTTCAAATGAGAGAGTAAGAGAGAAAGAGAGAGCGAGCACAGATCAATGCTGACCTATGAGGCAGCTGTTGGCCACTCACCACTGTGTGTTTGAAACTTCCTGTTGCTGCTTTGGAGCTAGCAGAGGTGTGTGACTATGCAAAAGTGAATGTTTTTATGTTAAAGAGAACCAGGAGACGTGGCATGTCATGCATGGAGACGCCAAGCCTTGAAATGGAGATACAGACCCCCCACTTTCTTCGCACTGTTCTATTTCCTCACAGAAACTTTCAAGCACAAGATATAGTGCTGTTAAATCCTCCCTAAAGCCTGTTAAATACCAGACATTTTCTTTTTTAATGAGCTTACAGTGTTTTTCCCCCTCCTCTATTGTACTGGCTAAATAATCTGTGAATTTGGATAAATTCCAAAACAGTTCTTTGAAGCTTTTTCCCTCTAAGCGTGTGTTTTTACTCTTGGCCAGTTTACAAGCCCAGATTAGACTCTATTGTTTCATATCCAAGCTTAGTGAAGATGTTACCATAGTTATCAGCATGTCTCTTCAGAGGATCAACCACAGACGTTTGCTTAATTATTTTCTTTTTGCTCCCCTAATTACATCCCTGAGGGGTCATCGTTTAAAAAAAAAAAAAATTGTGTCAAAGTCATGATGGGCTCACAAATGTGTAACAGGGGAGGATGAATGTGGGCTTTAAATGAGGCGATCTGCTTTAATCCATCTAAGATGCTCCACTAAGTGGCACCACCTGTTTCCTGTTGCACTTAATGCTATTGCAGTGCGTTGAGTAAAATAAAGATAAATGTGAATAAATATGCAACAGTCAGTGAGTTTATGTTTCTGGGAGCCGCGACTGAGGTTAATTGACTCAAGGGCCTGGTAAAAATCAACCACATGGCTGAAATATAACTTGCATGGTACACAGTTCCAGATTGTTGAACAGCAAAATAAAATAATGCAGAGAGAGAGAGAGATTGGCTCACATCTGGTGCAGTAGGTTCTGATCTAGTCATTCCAGGGCTCTAGGCTAACACATGAGACAGTTGGCACTGTTGAAAAGTTTTACTTTTGTATTTTTTTAATTGTAAATTTTCTAACAACTAATATTGTATATAATACAAGTATGGTAAAATCATAATTACTACTGCAATATTTTGAATTTGCATCAGTGCAACTGTGCAAAATTTAGTCACTTCCAAGAAAAATGGTTGCTAAAACGTTACAGTTTAGTTTAGCCCTGCATTTACACATACTTCATACTGACTTCAAGTATGAAGTCATATCTACGTCAAGATTTTAACTACAAATTAACTTGAACTTACAAATATGAAACCTCATGAAAGCACAGCTTCCACTTTACATAATCTGTAGCAGCTCCCATCTTGTACTGTTACATTTCACATTTTGCACATTAAATGATTTTAGAGCGACAGAGCTCAATTATTATGCAGACATGATACAATGCATTTGGAATCTGCCCTTGATGACCTTTTTACCCTCTATATTTGCATTTTAACATAAAATTAGGTGTTTATCACCAATCTTTCTCAAAGTGATCTTTCAAGTACACCAATTGTGAATTTGAGGAATGTAGCCTGCAGAATAGTTTGATTCTGCAGCCTTCTAATTCCCAATGTATCCCTCTTTTCTCTGTGCCCCATGGCTAGCACATTGTTCCAGATGCCTGCAGAGCTACAGCGGACCTTGTCTGCCAAACCTGAAGCCGATGATAATATTAGCCCACAGCTGCATAAAATCGACCTAATTTTTATGCCTTTCATTTCATCTGTACTTTTTCTTTTACCTCTCCCCCTTGTTTTTCCCTTCCCCGCACTGTGCTAGCACGATATCACCCTCAGTGGATTTTAAAGAGTGATGGTTTTAATTAGTCAGGGTAATGACAAGTAATTAACTCCCAACACAAGTGGCCGGTGCACTGCTCCTTTAGGCCCACCTCTGAGATCGCCTGATATTTAACAGGTTTTTTTTTTTTTGTCATGTTACTCAGTACATTTTTCTCTAGGCACACGCTGAATGGTGAAGATGCAGGTTTTACACTTCAACTCTGCAAATTATCTCTAGATTGAAAGGGATAATACTTTCGCTGCTGCACAAGAGAAATAGTGTAATATCTTGTATTCCATTAAAAGCTGAATTTACAGTTAGGGGAGGTCTCATCGAGTCAAAGGAGAAGTTCTGGATATCAGAGTTGGAGAAAGTTCTAATTCAAGCATGTCTCTCGCCTAGTCTTCAATTCAGCTATTCCACTGAGACGCATGGGGGTGTGAAATATCTCTAAGTCTCTTGTCAGTCTCTCTCTGTTTCTCTTTTGTCTGTTTCTTCTGAAAGAGCATTAGTAAGGGTTGGTGAGGACAGAGCAACTCTGCCGCAAAATAAAGAAAGGCTGGGGCTTGAGGGTTGAGAGTATTTCAAAGTGTCGCTGTAAAGCCACATAGCTGCACAGTCTCTAATACCAGGCCTCATACCTGACTGCTCGAAGATTACAGAAAGTCTCAGTGTGCTCTCCTAGAGCTCAGGAGTAAATAAGGCAAAACCACAGAAAGGAGAGAAACAGGCTGAGAAAAAGAGAGACACAGAGGCACATGGAGAGCTCCAGGCAGGGAGACTGACTCAGAATCAGACGTGCATGAGTGTCTTGGCCTGGTAACCAACGGATGTTATACACACCCGCAGAACATTCGTCATTCTGCAAACTCTTTAAAGGTGAAGTGTGTCATTTTTTGGATGATATACTTTTGTCCTAGTTTAAAATGCAGAGGAGATTATTTATAGGTCAATGTCCCTGAAAAGTGTAAATTCAGTGGTTGTTTGAGCATCCAAACTCATTTGCTTAACCAGTTTGGGGTGTGAATATCTATTTGAAATGGATATTATCTTTGCGGTTCTGTTAAGTGATGCTAGTGTTGCAGAAATGACACACTCCACCTTTAAAAGTACAGTTCACTCAGAAACGGAAAAAGATTGTATATTCAAACTAATTTTAATTACTTTCTTCCATCTGTGAACACAGTAGATATTTTATAGAATAAATAAATCTCCACTGATTTCTTTCATGTAGAAAAAAGAAGTTGAAACAATACTCAAATTGCCCGCTTTTTTTCCATAGAAAAAAAAAAGACTGAAGATTAATGTCATTATCAGTTTTGGGTGATCTCTTTAAGAAAGAATGTGTGCCAGTGTACTACAAAATATTGATGTAAACATTCACTGGGATTGTACCAATAGGATGCTGATGTACATTTTTCCAAGTAGTCTTTACCACAAGACACCTCATTCTTGTTGTCGTGGGAAAAGTACTATAAAATTGAGGTGGGCTCCCCCCGCCCCGCCCCTCAACAACACCGAACATTACATGTAGCACAATGCCTTTCATGTCATAAAGTCTTTATGACCATTACCCACATACTATATTTTTATTCCTGTGTTCTTATGTTGTTTACTGGGAAGTGTATGTGCCCTGTTTACAAGTCAAGTAAAGTTTCCACACATTTTCTGCCTTTAGGGTCCACACACGTTGCATGTAGAAGTAATGGCCTATATACACACACCATAGTGTCACATTCTGCAACACTCCATCACATTTTGCAAATTCTTATTTATTTTTTTATGTACTTGGCCAGCTCTAAAACAACTAGCGTGTCTAAAGCACTAGATTGTTAACCCAGACGTCTGATTTCGAAAGGCTTTTGCAAACGTGGCGTAATTGCTGAGATCATTAAGTGCAGGTTCTTGAAATTCCTCGCCACATAATACGGAAGGCTGAGCTGAAACTATGATGCCTGCACAGTAAATCTCCCCTGCCTGCTGTACGGCTTGATTATGATGAGGAATTAAAGCTCTGCCTTTGATAACTGCTGGGTTCTAGTTGCTAATGCTCAGTGATCCACAGCAATGGGAGAACAGAAGGAGCTGACGCACGCTTCAGTGCCACAGCGGTATAAAAGCAGACTTCTGTTCAGCAGCGTTACTGAGGCAGGCTTCAGTGGTCTGTGTTTTAAAGCTAAAATGGTTCATAAACGTGATCCCTTTCTGTCCACAGCCCCAGCGCAGCTCTCACACTCATCCACATCAGCTTATAAACTCTCTGAACCCTGCAGGTCTCACTCTCTCAATTTTCTCTTTCTTTGCCTCTGTATTGCTTTCCTCTAATAATTGAATGTGTATCATAACATAGCTTTCTTGAATACTTTGATTCTGATTGGTCAATCACAGAATTCCATTGTCAAATATTTTGTGTACTTACTGCTAAATTATAGACTTAGACTTTCTTATTACCCTGTATGTAATATATTTAATATACTAATATATGTATATTTTTTTTTAATTCACAAAGTAAACTTTGTAAGCGCACATTCTCTGTCGTGGTTAGAGGTTGATTTTTGTGACTTTTGCTGCTGTTATTGTGACTTTTTCTGCCCTGTCAGCAGCTGCTTCCAGATGTGGACTTACCAATTCCAGCTCCTTCATTACTACACAGGCACATACAGGATATACGACCCAGGGGTCTGCACAGAACCACGAGATGTTTTGAGACCTCAGCAGGCAAAGTGTCAAGGGATATTTGTGCTGCTGGCATGAAGTGTTGCAAACAAGCTGTACTTTTATTTGTCATTGAGGTTGAGGAGGAGAGAATGTTGAAGTTTCTGTGAGCTATGAGCTCAGGCTCTGACAATTTGTCTGTTGTTGGCGTTTTGGTTGAGGAAGTGGGGGATGGAAGCCCCTCGTGAGTTGTATTGGTTTGCCTGCTCAGAGGTGAAATAATTTAGTAGAGAAAATAAATAAGAGCATTACGGTTACAGTTCTGTTAGCAGCTAGATCTGTCTGATACTGATAGGTCAAGTTCCCTGCCACTCAAACTCAGCCCTTTGCCTTTTCTTTCTCTTTCTGGCTCTCTTTTTCACCAAGGTCTAGGGATTTGGTTTTAAAAACTACATGTTCAAAAGTACAAAAAATTATCAAAAATACAACGAAAGCATTCAAAAGTTATTTTTAAAAAAACTTACATGCGCAATATATATTTTTTGAAATCGGCTAGTCTGTTTTGCCTGAACAACTAGTAAAATAATTGGTCAGGAAGCGCTCTATTAGCAGATATTATCAGGTTTTGGGTTGATCTGACCCTAGTTGGACATGTTTTTAGTTGTTTAAAAATTAATACACTTTTAACTAGTTTACACTCAAAAAACAGTGCAAGATGCTATGCAATGGCAAAAAGATGTCCATTTGCTGTATCTGCAATGCTTTACAGATCAAAATACAGATCAAACACTTTTCTGAGAGGGTTTTACCATGCAAAACTCCTAATAGCCCTTCATTGGATGGCAAATCAATTTGTCACCAGTCTTGACCTTGCTAAAGTAATTTCTTAAATGAGCAATCCTCTTTTCTACAAAAATTATGAGATAAAGAAAAAGGAATAGAAATCCCTCAACACAATCACACAAAAAAGGTAGAAACTGGAGTCAGCCAAAATCCAGTAAAGCAAAACGAGGCAGAGAGTCACTAAAGGAAATCAACCGAGAGCAGTGGACTGATGTTCCACAGGAGATGCTGTGTGTTTATCAGACAGCGAGTAAAGCCCAGCTGGCTTCCATTTGGGTAGGTATGGGCCAGAGGCCAGGATGGAGCAGAGCTCAGTTGCACTCAGCTCAGCTAAACACAGCGCTTCTCCTTGCTAAGACCCAGTCCTGACCCTCTTTGATGTCATGCTGCTCTAGCCTCCTCAGACAGCCCTGTATAATTACCAGGCCACGTAATAAGACCACTTGGCTCTAGCTCTAACTTATAAAACATGCACACACAAACACATGCTGCTGACCGCGTGAATGCGCTTTCGCAGATTCATGAGCACAGCGTGCGTGCAAAGTGATGATCTAGCAAAATAGCTGGTGCAAATATAAACACGTTTCTAAACTGAGCATCCACATTGTACTGTTGTTGCATCAAGACACTTTAGAAATGGATATGAAAGCAAAGCTCTGTGTAATCTCTGTGTAACTTTTCTTTCCTTTCTCTCTCCTCTGTGTTTGTGTTTTTTGGCCTCAGAAGGGAATAAAACCAGTGAGCAGACAGCACAGAATTCAAACACCCCACCCATGGAAAAGACAGGAGACGTGGAGAATGGCAACAACAACAGCATGTCCCAACCGGACCTCACTAGCACTCCTGGCAAAAGCATAACATGTAAGCATGAAACAATTCGGCTACGATACTGAGCAGCCCTTTACAGTTTTTTTTTTTTTTTTGTACTTGTCTGTCTGTTCTATTTTTATAGAAACAGATGAAATTATGAGGAAAATAGGACTGATGATACTAGCCAGAGGGACAGAGATGTTAAGGTCACTGTTATAAAATAATCTAGGTCCACACAAACGGATTGATTAGGATTTGATCCTCGATTCCATGTATTTATCTTACGTCAAACTTTTTGAGCTCCAATATTGTTTATTAAAATGTATTCAAGTGTAAAGAAAAATATATGAATATGCATTAATATTATTACATGCAAATGAGCAACTGCTTTGTAATAATAATCGTAATTACCTTTTCATCTCACAATTCAGACTTTTTCTAGAAATTTTGACGAAAAAGAAAGAAAAGCCCAAATTGTGAGAGATAATCTTGCAATTGTGAGGAATAAAGGTTGAATTGAGAGGGAAAAAGAGTCTTTTTTTGTTCCATGGCAGGAAAAAAAACCCTCTGAGACATTAAAAAAGTCAAAACTGTGAGATACGAAACTCAGAATTGCAAAATGTGAACTCTTAAATAAAAAGGCTTACTTTAAAAAGTTAGTACAAGCTTGTATCTCTAATTCTGACCCTTTTTTTCTTAGAATGAGAGTTTTTTTTTTTCCATAATTACATCACAAATTCATTTCACTTAAATTTAAGATGAACTGTGATTTATGAAATTGGGTGCATTTAGGAAAATATTTTGTGTGTTTTATGTTTATGAGTTTGTTCATAAATTTGGGTTTGTCAGTGAAATCTTTTTGTACTGCTGTATTTATGGGACATTAGAGAGAACAGGAAATGAAGTGAGGAATGGGATCAGGGTTTGAAGTTGCCCATTTATGACCATTGCCCATCTCAACAGCTCAGAGCAAGTGCGCTAACTACAGGGCCACGGCTCTGACTGTTCTTGAGCAACGAATGTTCTGGAGATGAAGCACTGACGTGTACTAGTGCTAAGGAGTCTGTAGTGTGTCTCTGACTGTGTAGATATAGTCTGGGTGTGTACTAGTCAGTAGGCTGTGACTAAGTCCTCTGACTAAGGGGTAGACTGTTGATATGTCCTGTTACTGAGTCACACCAGCACCAGTCCCCTCTGGGACAGCGTACCCACCCATAACCTGAAATAACTACACACACATAATGAACACATTGACTGATCACACACTCAGCTGTGTTTGTTTTTATCTACAGCTCTGTGTATTAAATACATTTATAAAACAGTAGAGCAGAAAGTGCAAAATGTGGAATTTAACAAATATTGCTGAACCCAGACATAGATTCACTTTGGCAGGGCAATGACAGAGGCTCTCATGTCAGCTGAAGTTGGTTAAGAGGTGCGTGAAACGGCCCACACTTGCCTTTTTTAACAACTGAGATTTGATATTTTTGGAGGTTACTGTTATTGTTGTGATGTTGCCTTGGCAACAGTGCCAGGTGAGTTATAGCACTGTGCTTTTGGCAGTCAATGCCATCTTTCTTACTGCTCTCCGAATTGGTGATAGTGTTTCACAGTCTTTCACCTTATTTTTCACTTGAAACATGGGCTTTTGGGTTTGTATGACGTCAATTTATTTGAAGTAAAATAGGGCTGAGTGGTATATATGAGCAATATCACGAGTAGCAGTGCGATATGTCTGTATATCAGCATGACTGTGATTTGGCCATTTATAATCACAGCATACCGAACATCTGCATTTTCACATAGACATTATCTTAACCGCATATTTGAAGCCGTGACACAAAAACAGTATTATTTTTAAAACTATAGAGGATTTGGGCATCCGCCATGACACTCGCTTTAAGAAATACTGCAAGTGGAGTGATACAAACGGTGAAACGGCTGGAGTTCTGTTATCACTAGAATATCACACTCTTATCAGCCAATCATATTCGAGGACCATAAAGAACTGTTGTATAAACCAGTATATACAATCCAATGTGTGACCTGTAGAGATTTTTTGGTACCATGGTAGATAAATGTTTGAATGTGAGAGTGACAAAACATGGATGGTGCTAATGTACAGAGTAGAACATGCCTCAAAACAAATAAATATGAGAATTTGTTCTTAAGGGATGTTGAATTTCATATTATTGCTTAAGCACGGTGCGAGTGTACATTGTGAGGTATATTCTTCAAATTGATTCTTTAAAACCATTTCATTTTAATAAGGAGTTTTAATGAAGTTGGAAAGAAGTTTTTGAAAGAACTATCTTATGCTCACCAAGGCTGCATTTATTTGAACAAACATTCAAAATAAGCATTAATATTTCAAAATATTTCAATTTAAAATGACATTTTTTTAAATCATTTTGGACCTTATAAATATATTTACTGTCATTTTTGATCAATTTAATGCATCCTTCCTGAATAAAAATTTCTTTAAAAAAAAATTATCTTGCTGAACTTAAACAGTACTGTATACAACTGTATATTTCACATTTGCATTTAAACTCAAAGGCATGTTTTACACAGATGGCTAAATGCAAGCTTCTTTAAAAGAAGTCATCAAAGCCTTGACTTAGCCCCATCGCACTGGTACTTTTACCAGTTACTGCTGGGAAAAAAAGCTGACTGTGACTTCCTGTAAGTGTTATTCCATGATGAATAAATAGATCCATGCAGAACCCCAACGAGACAGCCGTCACAGCCGTGAACGTGTTTGCACACTGTCACAAATTATGTGAAACTTACTGAGAATAAGTATGCTAAGGACAGGCCCTCACTGTGTGTGTGTGGTAGGTGAGGTCGTGCTCTGGCTGTCCAGTCTGAGCCCGTGCGCTGACACATTCCAGACACCTACTGCTGCTTATTTACAGGAATAATTGTGCTGGGGCGGCTACAGCTGAGCTCTGTGGCCATTTCCTCTGTCACCTTCAGCTCCTCCTCGAGACCATTACAGTACATCTGAGCATATGACCAGATGAACTTATCTTGCAGGAAAGCAAGGCACCGACTAAAAACAAAATTGGTTGCGGTGGTTGCAAGTACCGTGACTGGAATTCTTGTGGAGACTTTGAGAGCGGAAAGGCTTGTAACATGATCTCATTGTCTCTTCACAGTCTAGCAACAGGTAATTTAGAAAAATTATGTTCACAAAAGTTAAATGGTCTTGAAGGCATGTGTTTAATAGACATGTGGAAGGTGATCACGCTAACCTGGTGGACGTTAACTACTCATATTGCAATGATACTGAAAGCACAGCTCATGTTTGCCCACTTCCACAAATCTGTCACACTTTAGTGTGTCATAATGTGTAGATTTAGTGTGACGGTATGACATTACCTGTCTAAAAGTTCCCAGTAATGAGCTGGCCAGGGTGCAGTGGAGGCTCTACAGGCTGATTTGTGTAAACGCTCGGCCAGAGCATCGGGGCGTTTAAGACCCCGCAAAGACCCAGCGTTCTGCATCAGTAAGAAGAAAGCATAAAAGGGAGATTATCCATCTTGCACTTCTTGGCTTGTCCCTTGGACATTTTTTAAAATGCCCATAAAAATGGCAGCAATACGATTGCATAACAGAACGGACAAAATGTACAACTCTTCAACTTCAATTTTTTTCCCTGCAAACGTGTCTCGCTTGACTCATGTGGTTTTATTTGCAGATGGACCCATGAGATGTGCCTATTTGGTACTCGTAAAATGTTGAACACTATTGCATCATCTGCTTTATAAGGAGTGTGCAATCCTTTATGGATCCATATGTGCTTTGAGGCAGCCGGTTGCTTATTTATCTTTTGTTTTATTTGATTTTTGCATATATATAGAAGATTTGATTCTCAGTAGTGATGTTCAAAGTTTTATTTTGTGCAGAAATCAGCAACTTTTGTTTCAGCCTGGTCCAAATGCTCCAGTTCAGGTCAATGATGTCATGGATGTTGCATACGTGTCTAGACTGAATGCCTTTGACAGGCTGTGAGAGTGCAGAAAAGGCTGTTAAATTCACTTTTTTTTACTTTGGATCTGAGTGTAGTGTGAGTGAGAAGTGAAAAACAGAGTGAGAACATGAGTTCAGGTTCAGGTCCTCTTGCAGAGTCTGTGTTGATGTCATTTAAGTGAAGATTGCTTTTACAAAACCATTTGCTGGTTGCCTTTTTTAAAAATGCTCACTCATACGTAAAAAAATTAATACTTATAGTTTTTTTTTTCTTTTTTTCTGAGCTTAATATCCAACGTTTGCATTAATACATCTAATTCAAGGTCTGGTTAATATATTAACAGTCTTGGAAAAAAAAATCTGAGTATGAGACTAATTGGTCTTAAGAAAGTCCTTCAGTAATGTTTGCATAAGGCAAGAGACAGGTCTGTCCACTGGCCTGAAATTCTCTCATTGTCCTTAGGCCACTGGGTCATCCTTATTCATGAGCCATGGGATGAATTTAAAGACATGACTTTTCTCTAAAAGCCAATTAGCCTAATCTACCTATGACATCTGGTTTTAAACTCACCCTGTGTGATGCAATTACATAATTACTGTAATCAGTACTGGCTGTTTAGACTGATGGTCTGAAGGTGCTTGTTTGTGCATCAGTACGCTCACTCTTATCAGCAGGAGCACTTCAAGATATTTATTTTATCAATGCGTTTCCTCTGAATCGATCACATGACCGTACCGCTCTTCTGGTTGTAAGAATGCCAGCTAGGAAAATGATGACCAGGGAGGT
>JAUZSZ010000112.1:19939669-19949909 GCA_034780575.1 Labeobarbus marequensis | reverse complement strand
CAAATAGTTGTATCTCAGACAAACATTGTCCTATCCTAACAAACCATACATCAATGGAAATCGTGTTTAGTCAGCTTTCGGGTGATATATAAATCTCAATTTCAGAAAATCGACTCTTAAGACTGGTTTTGTGGTCCAGGGTCTCATATGGTTAAGGTTTGGTTTAGGGTTACCTGCATGTATTTATGCATAATTTATTGTTATTATCATAGTACCATGTGTAACAAGGACACCTTAAAATAAAGTGTGACCACAATAATTGCTTCTCTAAGATCATTAGCAGATGATTAGCAGTGCCTGACCATTACTTACCCTCTCAATTCTTATGTTAACAGTAAAGATGTCCTAACTTTGTCACACATGGCTTTTCTATATTTGCTTTATTTTTGCTAAATAAATAATGACACAGTGTGATAGAGTATGCCATGTTTTTGTTCATCTGAAGTCTTATTTTCCAAATTTTGAGACCTGCTAAGGACCAGATTATTTTTATTATGTCCTGATATGGAAAACTACGGAATTCAAGGAATTAAATAGGGTGTATATACTGTATATATACATAGCAGGCAGCACAAATAATAATAAAAAAATAATATAAAAATAATATACAAATTATATGTGAAATAAAATATATAATAAAAATATTCTTATTAAACATTATATAAAAATACCTCATTAAAATTATATATAAATATATATTTTTTAAATTGTGCTGCCTGCTATGATTCTATGTAACAATGGCAATAAAGTATACCGTGTGCATCAGTGAACTTGTCTCATGCATATTAACAGAGTGAAATGTCATTAATTGGTCATTGATCAGAGTGCCCGCGCTAATATATGTGAACATAATTTGCATTGCAAAGAGGTTGTTTGCCCATATTCATGTAAGACGTAAGGTTGCTGTATGAAAAGGGCCTGGGGCTTTGGAGTATCCCACAGTTTTCTGCTTATTTTATTGTTCTTTCTCTCTCAGAGGATACAGGCACCTCCAATTACAGCCCATAATGAGCTCCATCAGATAATTACGAGCTCAGCTGGCCTGAAAAACAAGCTGATACATATGGCAGACCATGGCAGCCACAGAGGAAGTTTCAGTGTGAACTTGCAAAGTCTGAGTTGTGTCCCTAGACAGGGAAACTTGAGACCTGAACAGAGATGGTCATCAGGAAGTATGTTTAACCACATGTCACTGCTGAACAAAAGTAGGACACATCTGGAGGCTTTAAGCAGACAATCTACAGAATCCACATTTTGGCTTTCTGAGGATGGAGTAGTGATGAACACAGTGTTCTCTTGTCACTGAAGACATTTTCCTCTTAACTTTTCTCTGCTGTTACCAATGAAGATTCAGCCAGAGATAGTATAAGGGAAGGAGAAGGACCACTTGGAAGAAAATTAATGAAAGAAGTCTTAACATGGCAACTTTAGGAGTGTGAATAAATATAAAATAATGTAAAAAGGAATGTAAACAAAATAAAGTAAAATAATATAATAAAATAGTTCTAGAGTGAAATGCCCAACATGAGGATTTTTAGTGGTTTCAAAAATTGCCTTATTTTAAAATGTTAAAATTGTGTTTCTTGATATCTCTAAAAGTATTTTTACAAAATACATTTAACATAAATGGCATGCAACACTACACAGTTAAATAATACAAGAAAAACTTCTTGGGAATTTTTTTTTCTCATTTAAAAAAGTATTTGCCATTTTTAGCCCTCTTTTTTTAAAATCCACATTGTTATTCAGCCAAGAATGAGGGTGAAATGTACATGTTAGCCCCCTCTTTAGCATACTGATTAATCTATGCCCAGTGTGGGCATCATGGACCATCTGAATGCTGGGTAAATGCCATCTCCTGGCAGGCGTGAGTCTTTGTGATATTGCTTCTCTCTGTCAAATAGAATTTATGTATATTTTGCAATCTTTGCATCCTATTATGTGCAATAAACTAGGTACTTTATCCATGACAGCACCTGGCTGGCGGTGAAAATATGCAGAAGCCAATCTGCCAAACACACCCTTTCAAAATCAAATTTATTTAGTTAGAAACGGTCTCAAAGACACTCTTGTAAGCTATCATGTAACATTGTGATTAGAATACAGACAAGCAGAAATTTAATTCATTTCAAATTCAGACCCGCTCCGCTTCCTATTATGCCACTGTATCAGTAAATTGTAAACCCTCCGTTGCAGCATTACAATTCAAACAAGGTTAGTTTTCAAACACCTGATTTGAATACGCTGAAAAAAGGGAAAGGAAAATGAAGGAAGAACTGCTTCGAAAGCCTTTGTGTCGATGCAAGGCAAGAGATGAAGAAGTGAAGGCACGCAAGCAGAGGAGAGGCACTTTTGGATGCGATGGCTGAGTGATAACGCCCGAGGAAGTGTCAGCTAATTTCAATGCAGCACCTACAGCACAATTATTATTATTATCACCAAATCATGGAAATAAATTAAAAGAGCGAGATCCAAAAATAGCACATCTGGGCTTTACACTTCACAGGTACACCCAGTGGGGATTCGGAAGGAGATGACTTTGCCTCATTATGTGCTTGGGTGGCACGTGTGGGTGTGGGTGTGGGTGTGGGTGTGAAGGGAGATGGTGGACTCGCTGTAATGCCAGATCTCAACAGATGAGATAGGGGCTGTAATTTGAATGCCAGTGGGAGGCAATTTAAACACATGGCAGTCAGAGCACGCGACACTCTGATCAGCAGCAAGGCCAAGGTCAGTCGGAGACTGTTTGGGCCTCCTCTGAGAACATTGTGTTGGTCAAAGAAGGAAAGTCTTTGACAGACTTTATTAATTGGCTTGAACTCTGACAGAAATTACACTTCTACATTTCCTCATAAATTATTTCAGCACTCGGTTGACATTATTGAGGTTGAAAGAATACCAAATGTGTCGTAAAACGGGTTCATTGTGTCATCGCAGACAAATCAAGCAGAACAAACCGAAGGAAATGTGGAAAGCGTTGTGTTAGCCAAACTGTGCAAACAAAAACACCCGTCCGCTCTGCGAACTAATCTTCTATCCCAGTTTATAATGTTACTCCGTCGGACATTTCCCAAATCATCTGCCAGGAAACCAGAGTGACAGGATCTTCCTGTAACTTTTATGAGGAAAGAAACCAAGTAAAGTATCTGGCACGAGACGGAGTGGGGTTCCTTCCTTCCCTCTGAAACAATGCATATCTCAATCAGTGTCAATGAACACTGATTAGAACATCACGAGTGCTACAATCATATCCAAATGCGGATGATAACCAAAGTACAGTAATTTCCACCAAATGAGAAGCAGAACAAAAATCAAGCGAGTTCTTAATCAAATATGCTTAACGTCCGACGACGGGAGAGGTGCAGTGGGGGCTCGTGTTCTTCTCCGTTCAGGAAAGCCAGTGACTCATCCTTCACTCTTTCCATCCCTCCTCCTGTCCTGTGATTCATGGGCTCAGGAGAGGCCCCCATCTCCCTGGAGAAATTAACAGTGATTTTAATTGCGTAGACATCTCCAATTCATTACTGCCCACTCGCACAAATTTTCACCCTCTCAGGTGTCAAATGGCACTTAACATCTCTGCCAATCACAGCTGCACTAGAGGAGAGCTGAAGGAGATGGGAAGCGAGTGGCGGGTGCGTCGGGCCCCCCGGTGCGGAGACAATGTGGAGGACCCCTCTTATCCCCTCAGTTTAACTCCTGCAACCCTGCACACATACACACAATCTGAATGGTCATATATGTGTTGAATCAAAAGACACGGTGTGCGGCGCCTACTGTAGCATTTCTTTCAATTACATCAATGATTAAAGCTTTAAAAGAAGATGATGACATCAATTTTATTTTCAGTCGTGAAGCAGGTGCGTGACTTCCTCGCACCCTTATTATCAAGATTCTGTCAGATCGTAATATCCAAAACTGAATATGAAAATGACGCAGGGCAGTCAGCTTCACGTGGTGAAAATCCCTGATGTGCTTGTGAGTCTATTTACAGCAGGCTGCCCTCAGGGCTTTGATTAATTTCAGATAATCAGCAGCAGCTCCTTGACCTTGGAGTTCAATATGAATGCTCCTCATATTCTGACTTCTGCTTTACAGACAATACTTCCACAAAACACCACTGGATAATGCTAGTTTTTCAGGTGGTTCCTTGTAAAAATAAGATATTAAACTTGAAGAAATCTATCTATCTATCTATTGCCACATTGACATATAATGAGATGTTACACAGCACGAAAACATAAACATTGTAATATAAAACAGACATTTCATGACACCTCAGCTGATGTGACCATGGAGTAGAAAGCTGTGAGATTAGTGGCCTAATTGAATGAATTTAATTTGCTGTAATGGGAGAAATATGTCACAAGAAAAAATGGCTATCGACTGCTTTTTCTCATTCAAATGTAAATTTTTTTATAAGACCTCCATCCCCCACTCCATTCTCATTTTTTTTTCATATACAGTATATATAGTCTCAGTCAGTCATATTTTGAGTTAGGCCTACATAAAGAGATCTGGGAAAAGCAAAGAACTGAGAAAGTGTGCATTAATTTATTAAGCTGTAATTATCAGGATTAGACATCGCTTTAAATCTGGAGAAAATAAGACATTTTTATCAACGTGATTTAAAAAAGCTACACTTTCCTAAGGGCCTCTGAAGATCTAAAATAATGTATATATATTAAGGTAAGGCATGTGGCTTAACAACAGATACATTTATTTATTATTTCAACAAAAATTTGGAGCTGTTGAGTAACAGCAAAGCATACCATTAATTATCTGCTGTCCTAAGCCAAGTTTTCTGTTGTTTGCTCTGAATGATTTTTTTAAAATGACATACTAAGTAGCTGTAATGTAAATGTTGCCATCTAAACAACTCAACCATCAAAGATGACTAATAAAAACCAGCTTTGTCCAATCTTGTTCACAATATGCCTGTGAAAAACACTGAAACTCTCAACAAAATTGCAGCTGAATAAACAGAGTAACTCTCAGGGAGATATTTAACTGTTCTGACCTTCTGCAACCTTTAACTAGCAAACAGAATTCACATTAAACTGCATGCACACAGTCTAATTATTATTATTAGTATTATTTGTTAAATAAATGGCAGCATGCAAGACTGCAGAAGCAGAAGACGGATGAGTGTACTTTTATTGTGGTCTCAACCACCCTCAAAAGCAGAGGAAAATACATTTCTCTAGGGTGGCTCTAAAAGGTCATGAGGTGTTTGTCTTGGAGACAAGATTTTATTATTTCCTTAGGAGGGACAGGCATATTTGAGGTTCTGAAGTTAAAGCTTGTAGTCTAATGGACAGAGATGATTGATTCATGGACAGTTTAAATGCCTTTCATTTAAACGATACTGACTTCCATTTTTTAAGAAATGTAGTTTTCAAGAAACTTAAAATACAAATAAAAAGGGAAAAAAAGATATGCACACACATTTTGTGATACACACATTCAGGATCTTGCCTAGTAAATAAGCATGCTACTGTCTGTTTATAGATGGCTCCTTTACAAACAACAGCACTTTAGTGGGGGTTAATGAAAGATATGAGATCTCCACAGTAAGCGGTAAACAGTAATATGTGGTATGTGGTGCAGGGCAGGGCAAGGGCTGGGACTCATGAGCATTTGACCACAGAGGAGGTAAGTCTCATTATAGCTTAACTGGTCTTCATTAAAAGGAGTCTAGCAGAATACACTTTGTAAACATCAACGCATCTCTTTGTTATCCTGCTTATAGGTAGCATAACTGCCTCTGTGCCTGACTTCAGCAGGAAATGATGACATGAAAAAGAATTACAGTAGTAGAATTTTAACACCTACTTATTTATGCATTTTAGTTATTTTTTTAGCTAGCTGCACAAATCAATCACACAGAGCTACTTCTCTGAGCTTGTTGAAAAGGCCAAATAAAAGTTAGAATAGGGGTCTTCAGCCTTTTGCAGGCCAGAGTCCAGACTGATGAAGCAAGGACCACCTGCTACATATAGTATAAAACTGAGAGTTGCATTTTAAATTCTGATTTATAATATCACACATACTCATACACTTACAGAGTTTATGAAACTTACACTGCAAAGCAATTACGGTAATATACTTTTCAAATATTCACCAATTTGTCAAATATTTGTAAGTTAAATCTTAATTTCAATTTTAAATATTTGTAACTTTTTCATTTTAATAAAACTAATAATCCTAATTTTAATTTCATTTATTTTATTTTGAAATATACTTTTAACTTGAATTCTATATTTAATATTTTAATCATTTTGAAATGAAATACTTATTGCTGGCCAGTAATGCTGTTGAAGACCCTGTAACGTAGCATGCATCCATAGAAAATGCGCTCTGGGATCATCATGACAACTATGCAGACTGAATTTTAATCAAAGTGCACAACAGCATCATTTCTGTCTCTCATTTCATTACTCCAATCTGAACAAAGCGTGGGGACATGGCTGATTGTGCTATACATTTATATGGCACTTCCCATTTGCCCTTCTAACCCAGTTACTGCCAGTCAATTACCGCATATGTGAATCCATTTACCCCTGAACCTCAGATGCCCTGCGTGTACATGACACATCAGCGTTCTTTAAAGGGGACCTTGAGGATTCTCTGATGGTGACCTCCCATGGGCTTAGCAGCTAAAATGTCAGACAGCCTCACTCATGCCCCCGAATGAAAAATGGCACCCCTCACCACGACACGCACCGGGGGAGGAGTGCGAGAAGGAAGGCCTCTACAAAAGTCCACCAAGGTACATCACTGACAACAGACGGCGGCTAATTAAGCATTGTGCGGCACTTTTACAATTAATTAGCCCCTTAAGCTACTTTTGTCAAAGGCAGTAAACAAGGCGAAGTGAAGTTAATGACTTACTCAGATCAAAGGATGAGTTATTGTCTTTATTTTTCAACAGTACCTGTGGGAGATTCAGTTGCGCTCCAGAAACATGGAGATGTTTCCTTTCATCAGTTCGTCATCAGGGGCAGCGAAGCCACTTCTGGGGGACAGGGATGCTGGATGGAGAGATTTCGAGAGAGAGAAGGAACCAGAATTGAGATCAAACTCAAGGGAGGATTTATGAAATCTTATTTTTCTCTTCAATCTAACTGTATCGATTCCCATGGGTATTCTTCAAGAGTGAGTTAATGATAGGATGCGAATCATTTTTGATTGGTTTAAGTGAACGCACAAACAACAACAAGGACACACTGGCACATTTTCTGCAGAGAGTTCCTGAGGGCCAAGAATTTTTAATTCCAATGAGAGCAAATCCAAGGTCAGACTCTGAACTTCCTGGCCATTAAGAGATCACAAAGACTAGCAGTGAGAGTGCATAACATCCACACAGCTATTTTTGGCCTCAAATTAAAATATATGACATGTTGAAATGACTGCAATGTGGAAGAGAGGTATTCAAACTAGACACTAATGATGCTTATTAATGGCGTGAATGAAGTCTTGACAGGTCGTGTGTCATTTTCCAAGGAATGCTTCACTGGCATAATGGCTAATGTAAGTGGGTGTAATTATATATATTATACCCTGTCCTATTGTATTTTGGCAGCGGTTTGAGGGAGTCAGACAGTTAGGATGAAAATCAAAGCCGTTACGCGGAAGGAACAGGAGAGCTGGAGGAATTGTAGGCCATTGCCAATTTGCTCGTTTCATGTGGACCGGACCATGTTTAAGCCAATAGCACCCATTAGTGGTCAATTGGAGAGATTGGCAGTAGAGGTTTCACATATACATGCATAGAATTACATAGCATGTTGCAGTATTAGTGGAAACTATACGTCACAGATTAATCTTCTGCAACAGATGACAAACTGCTAGTGGCTCTCTCTTATTGTTTTTTTTTTTTTTTTTTTTACCACAAAAAAGATCTCTAATTGGAGGCCCAGAGGTAAAGCCTTTCATTAATCATTAAGCTTTGCAGTCTTGATAACATATCTGGAAAGCTCAAACACCTCTCACATTTATTTTTATTTACATATTTCCTCTCTCTCTCGCTCAGTTTTTTTATCCAAAGGGAACGAGGTATGGAAAACCCGTCAAAAGAACAGTCAGGGAAAAGGGTCGGAAAATGGTAACTTATGCTCACTGGGAATTACCAAAGCACTTAGTAATTAAATCTAAAGTGACATTCTAGTAATTAGCCCCTTAATTACGAGGACTAACACAATTAGCCACTGAGTCTTTGCTAATTGTTAATTAGCCCAGGCAAAGTTATTGTGTGTGTGGCAGAAAAAGGCACGCAACAGAACAAATGTTAATTTGTCTCATTCAACAACCCTTTTTTACTCTGTTCATTCACATATTCAATTTAAGTAGTGATAGAAGAATTATTATCATAGCCATCATTAACACAATTCATAAAATTTCTAATATCCTCTTTCTTCTTAGCTGGAAAAGAAGAAAGCTGTGTGTAAATATAAATAGTATTAAATAATATTTAAAAAAAACATCTAATATATTTGAGATAATATATATATATACTGTTTAAACTGAAGGGTAACAAATATTGTGTCTGTAGAATACATATAAAAACTGAATAAAAAATATACATAACAATCATAATGTATAGGTGGTGGTAGAATATTTGTGGGTAGACTTTGGCACAGCACCACCATACCAGCATCCCATTGCAGACCCTGAGGTTCATTTTAAAGTGGTCCCAAAGAGTGGATTCAGCCCTAATGCCTCATGGTTGAAGCAGTATTGGCAGTGCAGAGGATTTATCCAAATGCTGTTATCACCGGGTTCAGCATGCACACAACCTCCTGCCCTCCATGACTCCAGTGTCCTTCCTTTCCACTGGCAGCTTCAAAGATAAGTGTATGTACTCAGGCACAGATTACCCTACCGACTCACAACAAATATTTGGCTGGCGGATGAGCCATCTTAGAATCCAACCGAACATGAAATTAAGCGCTGTGCAGACAGGCAGGGGTGCAGAGTAACCGAAAACATGATTTAGGCCTCGGTAAACACAACAGAGCGGGTGGCAAAGGTGCGGAGCGGAGGAGGTCGAAGGTGTCATATACTCAGTAACACTGCTGTGGACTGACTACTGTAATGTTATGACATTTCCCATTTTTGTCTTTTTAAAGGCTTTAAAACATAAATAGTTTTGTATCATAAAAATGCATTTCATTGGACATTGGAGCACATTGTGCCAAACTAAGTGATTCTGCTTCTTTATCTCACTTGCCCTCGTCGCAGTCAAAGTGCAGTGCGAATCTAAAGCCCCCACTGCTCTTTTCCTACTGTGTCTTTAATTGGATCCTTATTACCATTCCGGCTCCCTGAGAATGATGAATTTGTATGTGTGAGAATTTCATTAATCATTCTTATTCACAGTCCACCCAGACGAGAAAAGAGACGGAGAGAGTGAGAGGAGATAGAGAAGGAAGAAATTAATAATTTTTTGAGACTGGGATATATTTCGTAATAAATATTCATGCCTGTAGGATATTTGGGGTCAGCCATAATCAGGCAGGTAATTTGTAATTTGCTGTTTCACTCAGGACCTGCCGCATAGGTTAATATACAGCTATTTGAACAGAACTAGGGTGATTTTTGAAGTACAACTATCTCACCTTACCTGGGCTTGTTATTTATTTATAATTTATAATGCTAATATGAAAAATTCAATAACTTGTCAGTAAAAAAGAAAATTAAAAACATTTTTGACACCTGAAAATTAAACTTTGTCATCACAGGAATGAATTATATTTAAAAATATATTAATAGAAAACAGTTATTTTAAAATGTAACATTCAGTTGTAATAACTTTTACTGTATTGATCTGTATTGATCAAATAAATGCAGCCTTGATGAGTATAAAAAAACGGTAAAAATGTTACCAACCCCAAACTTTTGAACAGTGGTGTGTATATACAGTATATTATTTAATTAAAAATGACTAGAACAATAAGTTAAAATACTATTATATTAAACACATTAAATAAAATACTATTATAAAAAACTCTGATAGACATTTCACGGCTTTAAAAATAGAACAAAGAGCTTTCTTTTATTTAAGCTTCAACAGTTCAAATGTAGATTTTAAGGACACCTTTAACTAATTGGGGGCAAAAGCTGCTGTCACGCATGTATTTAATTTTATTTCATGGGGGGGTTTAATGTAAGTACTCATTTCAGACAAGATTAGTTTCAGACAAGTTCCCATATTCACATATTGGCTCTCAGTAGCACC
>JAUZSZ010000112.1:19909552-19919628 GCA_034780575.1 Labeobarbus marequensis | reverse complement strand
TGACTTCCACAGTGTTTTTTTTTTTTTTCCATACTATGGAAGTCAGCGGCTACCAGCAACTGTTTGGTTAACAGCATTCTTCAAAATATCTTCTTTTGTGTTCAACAGAAGAAATACATTCATATAGGTTTGAACAACATGACGCTGAGAAAATGATCAAAATTTTAATTTTTGGGTGAACTATGGCTTTATGGCAATCTGTATGTGTCTATGGCAATATTTTTATACAAAACGTTCAATATAGGCCAATTCTCGGTGAAAGAATTCAAGCATCTCAGTTCTGTTTGTTCAGTTAGTCTATATAGCATTTATCAACATATGCATATTTTCAATATCAGTGACAGCTGTGGAACAAAACTGTTGCATGATTTTACTAAAACCATGTTTCTTGTTTCGCATGTCAGATAAAAAAGTAGCTAAACTCTCGTTTCAGTGTGGCAGGGTGCATCAATATCGTACCTTTCCCTGTTAACAGTGTGCCAGACTAAATGCAACATCTGTGTGTATGTGTGTGTGTATACATGTCGCATCATATGCATGTCATGTAGTGACACCTAAGGCTGTCCAGGTCACAGTATGTCTGAGTCCTCAATGCTGAAGCTGCTACGGCGGCTGCTGTCCATAGAAGCCTCAGGGGACATGGCGGACAGCAGCGGGTCTCCTCCCAGCGGCGACAGGGCCTCTTCCATCAGCAAGAAGCCCAGATCACTCTTCTTTCCCATGGGCGCGACACCTCCGCCCAACGAGCCGAGATCCCCAATGCCCCCCATGCCATCTTGATATCCTGGGATGCCTCCGTTGCACAAGTCCAGCGACTGGGCATAGTCAAAGTGCTGGGAGCTGCCCACGGCTGGGTACTGAAGCGGGGGCCGGGGCTGAAGGTGCTGGTGCTGGTGCTGGTGCTGGTGGAGCTGAGTGTGGGCCAGGGGATGCGGCTGACCCTGGTGCTGCTGATGCTGGGGGTAGTGAGGAGGGAGATGGGGCTGGTGTGAGAGGTGGTTCTCGTCAGGGCTGTTCTCCTGCCTGATGAAGGGGTTTAGAAGCTCAGTGTTGTTCAGACCGGATGGAGAGCTGCTGGGGAGGCCGTGCATCTGGGCCTGCCTTTCAAGCTCCTGAAGAATGAACACAATAAAAATCACAATTAAAACGACATGATCAGTTTACCATCTTTCAAAATATCAGTTCTCATTTTTATGTATTTTAGTATAATTGAGATACTACTATAACGAATAGTTTGAATCAGTTTTTATTTAGTATTTTCCATTTCAATTTTCTATCATTTTTTATTTCAGTTTTAGTTTTCGTTATTTTAGTATATCAGGTTAAACTAAATAAATACGAGAAATGCTGCCTTGGCATCTAGCTGAAATACAATAAGTATTTTATTTGATTTCTGTTAATATTCAAACTAACAAAAATGTGTATGGTTGTAGTTTTATTTAACTATTCTATATTTTGTATTTACTTTTCCATGGCCATTTCCCCTATTTTACATTTAGATTACTTGTGCTGTTATTTAAATCTAATTTAAATTTAATCTTTCAAATCACTAATAACTCAATGACCCTGCAACATACTTTTTAGCAAATATATTTTTCATACTCCATAAAAATGTTATGATGCCTAAATTCACTTGTAATGTTTGAAATGACTGATTTAATTTTGTTGGCCACAACATAAAAGCAATGAATGGCCTAACGGTATCGGACTGAATTTTAATATTACGCATCCCTAATAATGCTCAAGAAACTCTTCTTATTATTATCAATGTTGAAAGCAATTGTGCTGCTTAATATTTTTTTTCAGTATTCCATGATGAACAGGAAGTTCAAAAGAACAGCATTTATTTCTTTACTGTCACTTTTGTTGAATTTAACACATCTTTGCTGAATAAACATTCATTTTATGGGGACAAAACTGACCCCAAACTTGCATAAACACGAAAACAAAATAGAAAGAGCTAGGAAGAAAAAGTAGAAAAGCCTTACATTAAAAGACATGTTAAATGATCATCTTGATGCTAGGTCAACTGTTTTCCAGGCTGTAACAGACCATTATTCTTAGCGGATGCTTTAAGCCTTAGGTTTTATTTTGTGATAACGGCTGTCAAGTAAATGCTGAATGAATGTTCACCTGAATGCGGTGCCACATCTGTTTGTTGGCCATCTCCATCCTCCTGAAGTTGTTCTCCACCTCTCTGGTTCTCTGGATGTCCTTCTGCATGCGTTTAATATACTCCACAGAGGCCCTTAGAATAGTGCCTTTATTCCAGCGCACATCCCTGAACACAAGAGGTTCAAGACGGTTAAGTGTTTATCAGTGAAAGTCTCCAAACAGAACTGTCCTGCAAAATTCACATCTGGCCAGAATTAAATTAAAACATTTATTTGCTCAAATGAACAAAAACTTACAGGTCATTGGTTTTGGGGATCATGGTGCCCAGCTCCTTAATTCGATCATTGATGTTAAACCTTCTCCTCCTTTCAACTAAAGAATAAAAAAGAGGTTGTTAGTATGGTTATACTAACGATTAGCAGTATTAGGAGATTTTCAATTCTGCAGCACAATTTCTTCCTTTTTGTCTGACCTTGACCATCATGCTTTTTTTTAAAAAAATTTCTGACTTTCAATAACGACGGGAAATGAGGTAGCCAGTACTGTCTCTGCGTGTAAATTGTTTATGATGCTCAAGATATGGTACTATATACCATTTTAACCCAAAGTATTTGGAAACAGGCCAAGCTTAGCAAAGCTTTGCAGAATTACTGTCTTATTGTACAACTTCACAATACTTGTGAAATGTCACGGGCAATTACATTTTAATGCCACGGCAGCAGGATCTGTCCGAGTTAACGATAGACCAAAGTGTAGTGCGCTGTCAGCTGAATTTACCTGGAGGTTGTGGTGACAGGGGGTGTCAATGGCAGGGCACTAGCAGAGCAAGTGTACTTTAAACTGCAAATGGTTATAAACTGAAAGAAATGAGGGGGAAAAAGCGCATACTCACTCAGGTTATGGTTGTCTTTCTTCTGCCTCTCTTTAGCCACTGCACGAGCTTCAGCATCTTGCCAAAAACAAAAGGCAGTACGTCAATCAACTAATATGATCAACATGTTTTGCAATACATGCAAATGGTAAATTTCTGATCTTTTGTAACAGTGGCAATCAGGGACATTTCCTTGGAACGGTGAAACTTTGCTTAAATTTTCTCCAGCAGGGTTATGTAATAGTTTCTCTCATGTCTTACAATTGTAAAGCGATGTTGTTTGCAGTAGGCTCTGCTCAACTTTTGCTGTTTTTATTAGGTTAGTATGTCAACAGATTATAAGAAAACTGTGCATAAGGTTTCTCAAGATGTAACCCATAAAAACAACACTGAAATTTTTAAGTATGATCTAACTTTCTCAACAGTTTCCCTTGTGACACTGATGTCACAGTCGTGTCCCATAATTCATGTCAGTCATATCACTTACAACCACTGTTAACGGGTATACAGTAGCAAGTAAACATTTAGATACTCTAAATGTGTTTTTCATGTTATATACCATTAATAAAGATAAGATACATTTAAATAGTGTTTGTATGTGCAGCAGTACTCTGTTTTGCATGACTCTACAGACTGTTCTACCTGACAGCTCTCTCTTGAGGGCCAGGTTGGCAGGGCAGGAGTTGCTGGTCATGGCGATAGCTGATCCGGACATACCTGGCCCCATGTACACATCCAAATGGCTACTGGACAGTGGAAGCTATAGTGCACAAAAGAGATATATGTGTGTCTTGGTGAGTTGGAAGACAACAACAGCATTTAAAGTTACAAAGACACAATTTTCTTTGCATTACATAACATCATGAGCACAGAGAATTTTCAGCCATTCTGAACAACATATTACCCTGTATCAGAAGACTACTGCTGCATGTCCTTACTGCCATCCAAACAGCTTTCTTTGCTGGACAAGATACAAATAGTTTGTCTTGCAAATGGCATTTTTATGAAGCTATATTCAGCGTAACCCTGGTAAATCATCACAATCACTAGATACCCAATAAACACTCGACTTATCTCTAGAGCAAAGCCATAAACGCTAGAGATACCGGAGATGAAACACAAAAAATATCACACTCGGCTATTGCTTCTGGGTGAGAGAAATGATTGACTATGCTCTTTCTTATCTAAGTCTTTATGGTTTTATTCCAGTTGTATCTTTTATTCCATCTTAGTGTCTTATTATAATTGTAAGCAAGCCAGCTCTGAGCTCCTAATGAGCCGTGACAGCTAAGATACCTTATCACAGAGGCTACTGTGAAGCACAAAGCCAAACAAACACAAATCAACAGTAAAAAGTCAGAGAGGGAAACCCGTTATGCAAAGTGAAGCAGCTATTTCTGGTCAAACGCATGCCTGTCATCACCTTATGCCTTGTGTTTTTCAATACTTCAGTGAAGCAGGCCGTACTGACACACTGAGAAAACAGAAATGGCTCTTTAAGCATTTCGAATGTGATAGAGGCTTCCCCACAAACAATGGCAATGATTCAAAATGCGTGTATGCACAATGCAAAGTGTTTGACGCCCCAATTGGTTTTGGGAATTCAATCTCTAGAGGCTTTAATCACTGATCAAAGAAACGGTGATCAAAGGATTGACATGGTCAACAGGGTCAGAGGCGGCCTTTGCAGCCTCATTAGGAGTCTGATCCCCCCTGTCTCTTCTGACCTTTAAAATCCCTAATGTCCCACTGAAAAAATATAGTTTGCACACTGAATATTGAGCAAAGTGGCCGATGTATAAATCGAATTTGAGATTATTCATCACGTTTGCATTTTTTAATGGCCATATTACAAATCTACAAGGATTAGGGATTTAACTGTTCTGTGGATAAGCTTAATAAGGCCATTTATTAATGAAAACCTTTGCATACAGAAAAGTTGGTAGGGAAAAATGGCAACATACAGGACTAATTCAGGTAAATATGTTTCTGGCAAAACAACAGCAGCATTTACTAATGCATGATGATTCCTATATGCAGGATACCAAATCAGATAGTCTGGAGCCAAAGATCAATCATTACAATGGAAAACAGATCCCTAAGAATGCTGATCAATCGGCAAAATCAATCAAATGCACTCACTCCAAACTGTAAAATCAATACTTTTAAAAAAGCAATATAACTGAAATATAACAACAATAACAAGGACCTATGCTATCTAATAAATGAAAATTTTATCATCAATCACTTGCCTTCTTTTCATGGAACACATAATTTGAAGACAACAGACATACTTTTTTTCTATACAATGAAAATCAGTGGGTTCCAAAACAACTTTGAACCCCACTGACTTCCATCATGTGGACAGGTTTGGAATGCCATTTGGGTGAGTAAATGATGAAAGAATTATTTATTTATGGGTGAACTATGCCTTTAACAGTTGAAACAGTTGTACTCAGTTGCTCTCCTGCAGGTCCACACAAACAGCAGCCATAAACAACGAGCCATTTACTGATATATGAGCAAAGCATGCTACAAGCCTACGGCTAAATGTGTGTGGCAAGGTTACCGGAGTCCTTAAACTGCCCAAGGCATGTGCTCTTTCTTTCTAGTCGCTCTAGTTTCCAGGTATACAACGCAGAGAATGCAAGACTAAACAACCCCCTCCCACCCCACTTCCTACCCAATATCAGCCCGAAAGAAGGAGAGTGATGGGCCTTACCAGCTGAATCTTCTCTCCATCGATAACCTCTACGATGGCATAGGTTTTATTTGTGTCTTTCATATTGGCCTCTGAATCTCTCATAGTTGCACACCCTTGTCGTTCACCCTCAACCTCCCCGGATAAACTAACCTGAGTTACACTGGAACCTTCTCTCTTCTACTTTCTCTTAACAACTAAACACTGAACTTTCCCCTGTCTGGACTTTCAGCCTCCCCTCCCCAGCCCTCTCTCTTTCTCTCCCAAACCTCCCCCCTGCTTCCCCACCTTCACGAAATGCCTTGTAAACAAGTTGAACTCTAACTGAGAGTGGCTTAATTGTTAATGTCGGGCAGTTACTTTAAATACAAAGCACAGTGCTCCCACTTTCCTGATTCCCAACACAATGCATTTCCTTGAGTGAATCAGGCCACAATTTTAAGTCAATTAAACACTTTAAATAATTAAAACATTTCCCCCGAGACATGCTGAAGGAAGCTGGCAAGGTCCTAAAATTGGTTATCCAATAAATCGAGCACAGAAAATTCAGCTGGCAAAGTTCTCTGAGTCTAAACAGAAAATAAGTTGTTTTGAGTTCGCACGAGAGAAAAACAGTTGCATCATTTTTCTGAGACGGTGCTTTGCTATAATTAGACGTGACTTTTGGTAATCAGACAAAGACACTTTTCATCCCTATAACCCTGATAAAAAGCAGCACAACAAATGGATCCAGTATAATTCCTCCATTGTTAATATACAAGGTTGCGGGGGTTTCAAAAATAGAGCTATTCAGCGGCAATAAGACGCAGCCTGTACATCATAAACAGGAATTATTCACTCAATTTTCTACTTGCCTCCTGGGATTCAGCGATCTGTATTAGTCACAGGCGGTAATGTCAACGACTAAAAGGCCTGAACTGAGTGAAGCATGTTACTTACTGTGTTTGGCATCTGGACCACAGGGTCAATATAAGCCTGGATGTCATCATAACTGGACTGCAGGCTGATGATGTCATCAATAACCTCATCCATCTTGTCAAAAACAAATCCATAAGGAGAATTTTAGACACCTTGTACATTTGCATTCTACAAAGTACGTACACTTTTCTTTTGATAACTAAAGATTTTCTCTATAAATTCTTCAAAAGACAATATCCAAAAGAAAAATTTTCTAGAAATTACCAATGAAAGATGTATTCCTCTTAACAGTCCTACAGACATTATCCTTGTGTAGTTTAGCTCACAAAGGCTGTTAGTATGCCACAAGCACACATTCACTTAGGATCCCATAGGATTTGGTGGATCTGGGAGCAGAGGAAGGAAGGAAGGACCAGAGTCTGCCCTATTCCAAAGGGCTGTCCTGCCTAGGGTTCCCTGTCACTCTTTAATCTTAAATTATACCTCCACAGCCATAATTGGCCACTTAAACTCCAATGACAATGAAGTCAAGTTAGTTAACACCCTGACCTTTGTGTGCAGTTGAGCAAATAACACCCACCAAAAAAATCATAAATCATAAACGGCATGTTGTTTGAGAGATGAGCAAGACTTTATCATTTACTAAACGTTAGATTTCTGTGCACCATGGTTCCTCTTGGAGTTCAAAGTATACAACTGCAAAAGATATACTAACTGTAAATTAAAGCTTAAATGTAAATGTTATGGGAAAAGTGTTCATATCAAACATGCCTAGACATGATTACAACCATAACTGTGTGAAAACGAAGAAACACTGAACTACCTCATTCTCATGGCTGGAGCCGATGTTGAGCATGGCCATGGGACTGTTGGGTGCGCTGTTCCCAGCAGAGGTCATGAGCTGCTCAGTGCGCATGCAGGGAGAGGGCATGGTTGGTGGGATGGTTCCTGTCTGACCCTGGGGCATGGTGGGTGGAGAGGGCTGTACCAAGCTTGTGACCGCATGCACAGCCTGCTTGGTGGCGTATGTGGTGGACAGATACTCCTTGACTTGCTGCCGCTGAGACTGGCGAATGTGGTAGTCTGTGGGGTTCTCAAGATGGGTCTGCACCTGTAAATATAATATAATATAATATTAGTACACTGCTATCCAAAAGTTTGGGGTCAGTAATTAGTACTTTTATTCAGCAAGGCCACATTCAATTGATCAAAAGTGACAAAGGCATTTATAGTGTTACAAAAGATTTCTATTTTGAATAAATGTTGTTCTTTTGATATTGTCAAAGAATCCTGAATAAATATAACATTGATAATAAGAAGAAATGTTTCTGGAGCACCAAATCAGCATATTAGAATGATTACTAAAGGATCATGTGACCCTGAATACATAATGGTTGCTGAAAAAGCAGCTTTCACAGGAATAAATTACATTTAATATACAGCAGTCAAACAATTAATCACATCCAAAATAAACGTTTTTGTTTACATAATATATGTGTGTACTGTGTATATTTATGTATATATAAATACACACACATACAGTATACATTTTGAAAATATTTACATTTTTACATGTATATATTTATATTCATATAATTTATATTATACATAAATATTTGTAATATATAATCAACTTATTTTTCTTATATACATGCATGTGTATTTATATATACATAATAAATATACACAGTACACACACATTACGTAAACAAAAATGTTTATTTTGGATGCGATTAATCACAATCGTCTGATGGCAGTAATTTAAAATATATTAAATACAGTTGTTATAAATTGTAATAATATTCCACAATATTGCTGTTTTACTGTATTTTTGATCAAACAAATGCAACCCTGGGTTGAGCGTAAGAGACTTCAAAAAAATGAAAAGATTATACTAACTCCAAACTTTTGAATGGTAGTGGAACTATTTTTGACTGATATAAAAACTGTAAGAATACAATGACTTGCATTTTCTAAACCCACACAGTATTAAACACAGTTAAAAAAAAAAAGTGTGCACCACTTTTTTGGCTGAGCCAAACATAGCTGGAGGCTCAGCCAGCTATGTTTCAAAGCCACAGTTATAGATTGTTATGTAACTGTGGGGTTTAAATCTAGGCATGGACGGCGCACACAGGTGCCAGAAAGAGCCTCCAGAGGTTCACTGAATCACACAGGCACCTGGAGATGGAGGTTCAGAATGGTTACGAGCTACGTCTGACCGGACTGGTCTCATTCTTTTACTTCAAAGCCAGACTGACTTTAACTGAGTGATTCAGGACACAAAACTGACATTTGACAAAATGTGCAACAGATGTGGACTGATGAAAAGACTTTGTGTTAATAAAACAACATATTGCCTGTGCACGTATACATGACTCTGCTCACATTCTAGCAAGCATGCATATCAACAAAACTGTGTGTATGCCGAAGGAAAATATTAGCCATAATACCACATTCCTGAATGAAAACAAGCCACAGGATTAGTGAATGAAAGCCTTTACACTTTAGCTCCCAAATTATTCAATCCCAGTCCAAGCAGTTTCACTTTAAGATTAACAAATATGTTGGAGCAAATAAAACTTTTATGGGCAGTTTAAGTGAAGGATGCAGGACTCCAATTTACACACACAAGCTGTAAAGCGGGGACACTGTCTGGGAGGACATTTCCCTGGTGTTAAACCTCTCTATGAACGCTATGTAAAGGCATTTCAGGTAGGTCCAGTTGCTCTAAACTCTCAGAGGTGAAATTACAAAAGGTTAGTTGTGGTTAGAAATTCATCTCACATGGAGCTCTTCATTACATACTTTTAGTCAATCTAGGAATGGTGGGGGTAAATGTCCAGCTAAATGATACAGCACTGTGTGAAACAGGAGCTTCTGTTGCTTAATCCGGAGGTGACACATGGTTGGCTGCATGGGAGGGCAGCAACAACATGCTAGTGGCACAAGTTATTGCCATTTACACTCTAGGAACATAACAGTGTAGCTATACATATATTATATTAATACATTTGGGGTCAGTAAGATTTTGTTTATGTAATTAATACTCTTTTTCCAGCAAGGATGCAGTGAACTGATCAGTAAAGATATTTATGTTACACAAGATTTCATTTAAAATAAATGTTGTTATTTTGAACTTTATAAACAAAGAATGCTGAAAAAATGTATCATGGTTTCCACAAAAATATTAAGAGGCTTAGAAAAAATTCTTGAGCACCAAATAAGCATATTAGAATGATTTCTGAAGGATTCAGTTGTACCATCACAAGAATAAATTACATTTTAAAACAGATTAATGTAGAAAACAGTTATTTCAAATTGTATTAATATTTCACACATTTTTGATCAAATAAATGCATTCTTGGTGAGACTTCTATTAATAACATATTAATAGCTTCATTTCTGCTTTTTAACAAATAAATTATCATAAAGTATAACAATAACATCACAATACGCATTCTATATTAT
>JAUZSZ010000112.1:19767924-19782559 GCA_034780575.1 Labeobarbus marequensis | reverse complement strand
GGGGGGCTAATCAGATACACTAAAATACAGCTTGTTTACAAATTTGAAGGTTGCTCAATATTATCAAAATGCCATTTTTTACAACTACTGTACATATTATTTAGAGTGCTTACAACAAGCTTAGAACAAATATTGCAACCAAATGATGTACAGAGTTAGTTACAAACCTGATTAGTAGTCACTAAGAAAATTTGGTGCGATAAACATTTTAATTTAACAGCTGTTAATACGTCTGTTCAGACCAGCATGAACATTCACATGCTGTCAGTGTGACAGATTTATTTATTTTTAATAGCTTTTTTTGGTGTTCTAATCTTTTTTCCATTGCACTGTGAAAAAGACCTACCAATAAGATCCATGCGTTTGGTAACATGCCCAGAGCAGCTGCTGTTATACAAAATTATGTTTTTGTGACACTAACAAACAGACAATTTTGCTAAGCAACAATAGACAGGATCTAGAACTGGCTCTTCTGCCTCTGTAGTCTTGTATTTGGTGTTGTCTGATAAAAACCAAAGCAAATACAAACATCTGAATGGCTTTTGAAAGCATGTAAATACCATTTCGCGTTCCTTTCTTCACCAATGCAATTGAGTGTCAAAAATGGAAAGGTACACACGGCTGCCTTTGTGTAGCACTCTATTTCTGCTCTTCCATAAGTGACACCTACTATCAGAGAGTGAATTTGCACTTTTGTTCAGCTCATCTGCCATTTTTTGCATATGTATGAACCATAGACTGTAAAAAAAGATGGACGACACGTCTCCACTTCCTTCCACTATAGAAAAGTGAAGCCAAAGCATCTCAGTATGGCCGCTGCCATCGTGAGTAAATGACGTCATTTGGAGCCAGAGTCTGCGCAGTAGTGTCGTGAGGTGGAGCCGTGCTATCAAACTCCCGCAGACCCAATCAACCATAACGGCACACCCCGTTTTTATAGCATCAAATTACTAGTTAAAATGAAACTTATCACAAAAACAAACAATTGAATATATGTCAGCGTGATAACAACTACCTTAAATGACCAAAACCATATTTTAGAAAATTGTATTGGAAGTGTAATTTATTTTTTTTATTTTGACTCAAGTCCCATTTGTTTACATGGAGAAGGCTGGGTTTATGACCTGTACTGCAGCCAGCCACCATGGGGCGACCAAAGAGCCCGCAGCTTCACATTTCAGGATGTGTGAGGCACACCCGGTCCATACACGTTTCAGACATATAAAGCTGTCCATTCGTTTGCACGAGTTACAGTGATGGAAGTCTTTAACCCTTAAAAAATATATACAAAACCATTCCAGTTATAGTATTTATTTATGTATTTAAGGTGTGACTTGTACATTTATTACGATTTATATATACTGTTAGTATAAAATTGATGGTTCCAACAACAGATGTTGATTTGAGTTGAAACAGGCTGCAGTAAGACAGTATTAATTTTTTGGAAGAACCTTAGTATGAGGCCTTAGTATGTTTATTGTTATTATGAATATATAAAATTGTTACAGTTTATTATAGTGATTACCACATCTCTCCTTTGTCACACCAAAAACACCTATTATTACTGCTATTAGTATCAATGAGATACTATTATATTTTTTGTAAATATTTTGAATTATATTTTATGATATTTTCTGCTTTCATGTTAATTTTAGTTAGTTTTACTCATTTTGTTGTTGCTTTTTATTATTTTTTGTTCATTTTAAATATGTGTATTTTATGTGTAATTTTTCATACATTTCACACAATTTTTATTTCAATTTCAGTTTTAGTTTTAGGTTTTTTTTGTTTGTTTTTTGTTTTTTTGTTTTTTTACCTCCATTTAAACTAAATGAAAATGAGAACTGGTAACTACTACCTGAAATAAAATAAGTTAATTATATTTATTTTATTTCAGTTAACATTTATTTTTTCTGAGTATATTTTATTTTTAAAAAAATTTAATGGTTAACTTAACTATAAAAACCCTGCCTGTTATTCATAGTAAAATTACTGTAATGCATGACCTTGATTGGCTTATTGATTTATTCTGTCCTTGGATGACATTTTATAGTTTTCCTGCAGTGTCAGGTTTGATGTTACTTCATATTGTCACCCAGAGGACTCTCTTTTGCCAATGATTTATAACTTTTCTGCGACCCTGACCGGGACAGAAGTCTTTGCATCAGGTCGGGGTTATCATTAGCCCACATTTGACTGCTCAGGGAGGAAAGTGACATTTCCTGTGCGTATTTTGCAAGTTTTACTTTAAATACTGCAGTGATGAGTGACTGGTGTAATTTTCACATCAGTTTGTCAGAGAAACCATCTGTGCTGTCAGCAGTCGATTGAGCGTTAACTGCTCTGCCTTTACTTTCACCTTTTCTTTTAACATTTCATATTTGTGCCATGTCATAACTGAGCTGGCATGAGTTTACTTTCAATGTGTCAAAGACTAAGTGGCAGAAACTGGTCATTTTTATGATTTAGTTGGATTTTATAAAGGCTGAGAATAAAATACCTTTAGGAAATGATGGTGAAGCGAGCAGTGAATTTGCAGGATGTCTGAAAATGAATTATTTTTAAAGTGTCTTGATCATCTGAAATATATGCTCTACGAGTGTAGACCCACTGCAGAGTCATTCAGAATGCATTGGGACTAAGATGAGCTCATTAAATACCATTCTAAAAGTCTAGCCCCTCGCCTCTACTTCACCTGTTCCAGTGCCCACAGGCATCCTGCCAGCGTTTAGGCCACTGCTGTCCAAACCTCGCATGCCTTCCTGTGCTCTTCCCGATTGATTCCAGCCCTGGAGCACATGGCCCTGATCCGGTCTGATCCCACAGGAGATGCTGTGTTTTAGAGGAATCAATCCATTAGCGGCTAATTTAGCTCTGGGTTCTGCGTATTTTCCAACAATTCCCTCTTTGCACTGGGCCAAGGGGAAGATGAGCCAAAGACAGCAGCTGTGGTATGAAATAAACCAACATCAGCCCTTACTAACCCGTCAACACCAAGCCAACAGATTCAGTCTGCTTTTTGTACTCTGGAATGCCCAGGACCAACAAGATGTTTAAAACGATATATCCAAAATATATTCAAAGTGATTCTAATGAAATTAGGCAAAATTAAGAGTATTGCAATGATTTTTATGTCATTGATGACTGTAAAAAATCATTGTAAGTGTGAAGATGTTTCAGTAGTGCCTTTGATTTAAACTTTAGTTATTAAAGCGGTGTTTTCTTTGGGAAATTTTATTGATTTCCATGTCAGATAGCATCTCACTGATAGTCTGAGGTGATTAATTAAAGCTAATAGCAGTTTTCCCTCCCATCTCCAGACATATTCACTTATTCAATTAGATTGCTGTTAGATGTTGGATTATTTTCTCTATTAAAAGAAATCATAATGATTTCTAGAAGTTATTTGCTAGATATAAGAAAAAGTTTCCATAGTATTAATTGGTCAGTTGACCTGTGGACTAGTTATGTAAAATAAAGTTATATAGAATTATTTAATGGGAGAAAAAATTGCATTGTGATTCTATTTAGTTCGAAACACTTCATCTTTTGACATATAATTTAATTATATGATGTAGGTTGTGATGTTCTTGAGTCTAGCTTAACGTTTATTAATGAATATTATATAAAATTTCCTTACATTTATAGAATTTATTGATGATTTATTTATTTATTCATTGGGTGCATTTGCACACATTTAAATTTACATTTTACACAGGTTATGTTTAAGACAACATTATATTATTTTATTGTAGAAAGGTCACTAACGATGTACGAAAAACCCAGTGGACACATTTGTTGCTCATTATCCTGATTTAGTTTTGCATTTAGCCTTATTACATATGCTCACATTTGATTGTGACATCAAGACTGGAGCAAAAACAAGTTATCTTGCATTGTTGATACAATTCATTTCTATGTAAAAAATGAGGTTGTTATAATGAGCTCAGTTTTGTTAGTGATTAGCTTTTTGTTGCACATGTAAATGTGCTCAGTGAGCAAGAAGGCTTGACTGATCCGTCTCAGTCAACAGAGAGCGGCTAAAGACGAACAGATGTTTGCTGTTAGTTGTGAGGCCTTTCTTCTCAGTCCTTGATTTTCAACATGTTTCTTCATTCAAAACCCATTTAATATATAAAACAACAACATTGTTATGGATTTGGGGTAGACTACAAGAAATCGGCTTACTGTAAGCATGTCTGGAGGAGGTCAGGAAGTAGTTTAAAGCTGTTTGTGGCAGATCAGGATGAGCATCTGTGGAGTGTTTATAGAGAACTTGTTGTAGTTTGCAGACAACACTAAGTACTGGATTGTTGTTGTTAATATTAGAGTATATTTTGCATTCCAGGTCTTTCATATTTCATCACAAGAACATGCTCCACTGTCATATGACTTGTTTAAGAAGCATGAATCACTTATCTACTAACATTGTTAGGTGTCAAATCATGCAACAGTTTCTAAACATGCATGATACTGTTAATTTCTGTAGTATCCTATGGAAACCATTTGTGGCATATTGAATAGTCTCTATAATATGTGTTTGAGTGTTGTCTGTTGGTGCTTATAGTAATACAGACTGCAGTAGGACTTAATCCTGCGCTCAGAAATGCTGCTGTATTCGGCAATATTCCTTCCATTCCTTAATCCCAAGACTTTTACCAAACAAACACAAAGAAATCCCTGGAGCTGTCTGAGCTCAACACTACTCGCCTACTGACAATCGACAACTGCCTCACAAAGTCACACTGCTGGCCAACACTTTGTGGATTTTTCTATCTTTTATTAGTATCTTATATTTTGCAGGACATTTTAGAAACCCCTAAATGAGTTTAGCTGCATGCAGCTAGTGTCTTGATTTGAAATAATATTTTTTGCCCTAGAAATGTTTTAAATAATGCAGGAAGGTGGTGTATAGCCTTCAAAACTAATAGAAGTAACAGAAAAAATGGATTAAGTCTGTATCCAGTATTTTAAGAGCTAATTGGCAGAAGTAGTGTTCTCATGAGGAAAAAAAGATACAGAACAGCGCTCACACCTCATATGTTATCACCTAATGAAAAACAACAACTGTAATCTCACTGTTTTTACATGATAGATATCCATAAGAATGACCTGTAAATAGCAGTGTTCCTTTTCCGTGGTGCTGTTCTCTTTCTTTCTAGAAAAATGGTAATTATGCCAGTCTTATAATTTCCTATGCTGATAAAATGTTTTTGAAACACAAAGACAAGTTCACTGTGGTACATACTGTGGAATATAAATGAAGGTGTTTACAGAGGCACGGCTTGCGGATTATATCTCAGAGTGATTTGCTTTTCATATAGTTTTCACCAGTGTTGGCTAGTGCCAGAGAAGTCACGCAGTCACAGACTCCACCATCACCACAGTCATCAGCCACCACTTACACCAGATCTTACTCACCTGTGTTCTGATCACCAGCACCTGCCGATCTCCAATCAAGTCACATTCAAGAGCACGCTGCACTCAGTCCTTCACTGTCTGGTCTACCGTTCACTACCCTGAACTGTGCCTGATTCCTGTGCATTACAAACCTGTATGTACTTACCTTCAGATCTCCAGATGATTATCCGGCAATACTCCCACGTTGATCCCTCACATTCCTAGACACCTCAGCACCAGCACAATTGCAAAAATAGACTGTTGGCATCCAGCTAAGTTCTCAAGAACTGGTTTTAGTGTTCATGCTCACCTGCCATTGCTCCTCTCTATCACCCTTCTCCAGTTATTCAATAAGCCTGCCTATTGTTCACTTACCTGTTGTTTCTGGCTCGATTTGTGACAGAAGACCAGACCAGAGACAATCACATCCATTGATTCCCAACCTCTAACTCCCGCGGAAGTTCTCAAGGAACTGGTCAACACTCTCTGGGCTTCACTCATGCCAGTCACAACCCCTCAATCTGCCTCTGTATGTCCCAAGGCCATGCCAGCTTCCTATGCGGGTGACGCAACTGGCTGTTTCCTTCTAAAGGTAGCGCTCTTCATCAAAATGCAGCCAGCGAAGTTTCCCACCGAAAGGTAGCGTTTTTACTTTCTCTTCTCTCTGGTCGAGCGTTATTGTGGGCGAAAGCGATATGCCAGCTCTGCCATAATCAATTCCTATGAGGCTATCACTAACCATTTCAAAGAAGTCTTTGGCTCCGCTACAGGAACACACTCTGTTTCTGACTAACTGCTTCAATTGCGCCAGGGCGCTAAGTCCACCAACGAATACAGTTTCGGATGCTGGCGGCGACCAGCGGGTGGAATGAGGCAGCACTCCTTAGCACCTACCGGCAAGGCTTAGCTCCCCGCATTCGTATTCAGATTGTGATCTATGATGACACAGTTGGTCTGGAGAGCTTTATGCAGAAGGCCAATCGCATAGCCCAACGCTTGTCAGTCTGCCACACTACGGAAGCTGTCCACCAGTGTGTCATACCAGTACCAGAGCCCATGCAACTCTACTCCACTCGACGCTCCCAGCCAACGAATCCTCTCGCTCCTCCAAGCCCGTTACTGATGGCCCAGTATGTCCCGTGATGTCATCAGGTACGTACGTAGTTGCTCAGTCTGTGCCTAGTCCAAGACTCCAAGTCATCTCCCCGTAGGCAAGCTCGTGCCCCTAGCCAATCCACACAGTCTGTGGCCCCACATTGGGATCGACTTTGTAACTGACCTACCCAATTCTAAAGGTAACACTTGTGTATTTGTAGCAGAAGATCGCTTCTCAAAAGCCTGCAAGCTGGTTCCACTCTCGGGATTGCCAGCCACCCTGGAAACCACTGAAATTCTATTCACTCATGTTTTTCGGAACTACGGAATCCCTGAGGATATAGTTTCAGACAGAGGCCCACAGTTCATTTCCCGAGTTTGGAAAGCCTTTTTCAGGCTGCTAGGGGTCACCGTGAGCTTGTCCTCTGGCTACCATCCCCAGACGAACGGCCAGACTGAGCGCAGGATCCAAGAACTCGGATGCTACCTCCGGGCATACTGCCAGAAGGCCCGACACAGCTGGAGCCTCTTCCTCCCATGGGCTGAGTATGCACAAAAATCCCTCCGGCATAACACCACCAGCCTCACGCCCTACCAGGCCCCGCTCTTCCCTTGATCAGGAGAGCCTTCGGCGGTTCCAGCTGTGGATTATTGGTTCTGGGAGAGCGGGAGAGTGTGGGACTCAGCTCATGTCCAGCTCCAACGTGCAATGCGGAGGCAGAAGAGATTCGCAGACGCCTGGCTTTCCTCCGCTCCAACCTACCATCCTGGACAAAGGGTATAGCTGTCCACCCAGGATCTGCACACTCATCCGAATCTGTTCACTACACTGAGCTGTGCCTGACTCCCGTGCATTACTAACCTGTATGTACTTACCTTCCGATCTCCAGACGATTCTCCAGCGTTTCTCCAGTTATGCTCTCACATTGATCCCTCACATTCCTGGACACCTCAGCACCAGCACACCTGCAAAGATACAGACACTCAGCATCCAGCTAAGCTCTCAAGAACTGGTTTCAGTGTTTATACTCACCTGCCATTGCTCCTCTCAATCTCCCTTCTCCAGTTATTCAATAAACCTGCCTGTTGTTCACTTACCTGTTTCTGGCTCAATTTGTGACAGCTAGTAACTAATTGCTTGTAAAGGTTTTACGTAATTTAATTACAAAATGTAACTGTAATCTGTTACAGTTACTGAGAAAAAATGTGTATTTAAATTACCTATGAAAACCTTAATTACAAATGGGGTTACAGCTGAATATTTTTTGTAAAAACCTATGATGTGGTCAGCGCTGATAGCCTCGTGAGCAGTGTACCGGCATACAGGCCGTTGCATTATGTGCATCCCGAATTCGATTCCTGAATCGAGGACTCCTCCCCCCCCCCATTTCTCTCCCACTTCGCTTCCTGTTAGCTCTGATCTGTCCTATTATAATCAAGACAAAAATGACATATTTTAAAAAAGCTAATGTATGTTGAATAACATTTTAATTTGTTGCTTTGCCCATTTTGATGTTCACAATGCCTCCTGCCACTTAAAGGCAGTTTAGTAAAGTGATGGTTGTCTTGTTTGAATTTGGAGTGCATCATCTCTGCCAATTACATCAGTCTACATTGCCACTGAAAGCTTTAGGCTACAACCTGTCAGAGGGCAGATTAACGGATTAACAGTTGAAGACATTTGTTAGAAATTTAGAAAAGTACTTAAATGCAATCAGTTACAATACTTTAAAGTAATTGAACTCGTTACACTAGTTATTACATTACATAACCTATAACATTCCCAGAGTAGCCTTCCCAACACTGATATTCACCTGGAGATTTTTCATAGTTCTATGCTTGTAAAGGAGATGTAGTTATCACAGTTTTTGCTGATGTTAGAATTGAACATTTTGAAGGCACCTTTGTACTGTATGAAAACTTTTTAGGATGCATATATATATTAGATATGCACAATATATCAGTACCCATATTGGTAATCATTTATAATTGTAGGCATTTCATTAAGCATACTTATTTGCCAAATTTTTACATTGAGATTACCTTGCCATTATTCTAACACTCTTTTAAAGTTAGTCTTTAAAAGCTCTAATAATTTAGTAACAACATTAAATGTAATCCTTATCCGAAATAGTTTTAACAACAGGCTATTTATTTGTTTTTGTTGCATTCCACATTTACACAGTATGAAAATCTCTGGATTAATAGAAGAATCACATATAAGTGTTTATTACCAGATATCATAAATGTAACAAATTAAGAACCACATTTTAAAGTACCCAAAATCTGATTTTCTATCTGTCTCTGCCACATTGTACTTTGAAATACCACTTTTTGCAAAGAGACTCATTTGTTGAGTTAATAATTGTTGGGGAAACCTGAAAAGTTTGTTGCAACCACATTTAAGCAGAGCAAAAAGTTCTAGATGAGAAAGTAAGTCAAATACTAACTGGGGGGATTTCAGCTTTTCACGCTCACAAGTCACAATACAAATATAATCTTGGGTCTCAAATGCAAAACCTCAGCACAGAAAATCCTCTTGTGTTACTTCCAGAGTTGGGACACAATTTACCTTTGAATTGAGCTCTGAAACAGCAGTCTCTGATGACGAACACCAAATACATGTTTTCAATTCCTTTTTGTTTATTCTCAAGAATTTATTGAGGAGCCATGGTGGATTGAAATAGAATTGCTTTTTTGATACAACATGCTTTTAGATTTATTTTATTTTTTTGTCCCAGCCATGTCCTGCTATGTTAGAAAAATTGTTGGTTGCAATGATTGAAAGAGGTGGGAAGATCCAACATCTGTTTGTGGATTTGAACTTGCTTCGTGCCTATTCCTCCACTCCTGTGAAAAAAATCAAATGAATGCACTTGACCCATTTTCCTTTCCTCCGCCCCCCCACTTTACCTTTCTGCCCCTACGTTTCAATCAAGCAGCGTTGTTCAAAAAGCAGAAAAACAGCACACTAACACAATGTGTGACCTCGAAAGATTTAATTTAGCATGGGAATCATAACTGACCCAATAACCTAAATACAATAATATAAACTCAGTGTTAGTGTGGTCATCTCTTGATTAACAAGAATCAAGAGTCATTACGACAGCTTACAGAAGTGAGGAACTTCCATATGGAAGATGTGACGTTTAATTAAAGACACAGTCCACCCAAAAATGAGTTTTGTCATCATTTACTCATCTACTCATCTTCATGTCATTCCAAAATTTTTAATGTTTCAGGTGTTTTTGTCCACATAATGAAAGTCAGTGGGGTTCAAAACAACACCATTGGACCCCACTGATATTCTCTGAAAACAACAACAACACTGAGACATTCTTCAAAATATATTTTTTGTGCTCCACAGTTGAAAGAAAGAGACATGCGCTTTTGGAACAAAATGAGGCAAAGTAAATGATATCTAAATTTTCATTTTTGTGTGAATTATACCTTTAAGAAAGCATTTATGATCACATGATCCTGGGTGGTAAATCCTTGTGATTTCTTTTCAAAGCTGAGGTTATTTTATTTAAGACATTATAAGATTTAAAACACATACATATGCATCCTGGGATTGTTAATACTCCACCATCGCAAAAGAATTTCATATCCTCCTGTTGCCACAGCACAGACGACAGTTCTTCTGTCCATTTCTCCATCTGTGGAAAATCCATGTGACACTTTTTTTTCAGCCCCTAGTATTTTGTGCACTTGAATTAAAGAGTGTATGAATGCATGTATACTGAAACAGGAGGGGGTGCTGACATGCTTCAACAGTGCCCTGAAAGTTTCCCAAAAGACTGCGATGAACAGCTGGGTTAACTGGGACTAGCGCCAGAGGCCCGGCCGGGGCACTTCAGAGAGCAGAGCAATTGAGCCACGCAAGACTGCAGCCCGGATGCCGGAAGGACTGAGAGGCAGAAAGCCAAAATCAGAGTGTCGTTGCCTTCATGCTGCTAGAGAAATGCGCATTGCTAATATTAGTGGGATGTAATGCGTAAAGTGGCTCATATGCTGTAATAGCTTAATGTCATTGATTTGAAGTCTCGGGCTAGTTACAAGGTTTTTATTAAAGGGATAGTTCACCCCAAAACAAAAATTGTCATCATTCAAGTTGTTTCAGACCTGTATGAGCATAAAAGATGGTGTTTTGAAGAATGATGGTTTAAAAAATAAAAATAAAAAATATGGCTACCGTTAACTTTTTTGGTTACCAACATTTTTCAAAACGTCTTTTTTGTTAAGATAAGAAAGAAACTTGGGTGAGTAAATGATGGCAGATTTTCTTGGTGTTTGTGCTGGCTGACTGAGACATATACTGTATGAATATAAAAATGAAAAATATCCATCTTTGTGGTCCTGTGTTCAAAATGTGTGGTCCTGGTCAACAAAAGACCAGAAATTGTGGAACAGGATTTTGAAGCTTTAGTACCACTGGCGCTCTATGGGCCATGACTATTCATTCTTGTTGTCTCTTGGACCATTTAGGGGAGACTGTAAAGATGAATCAGTAAATAACATACAGTATTGTATGAAAGAATGCATGAACGAGGTCTGTGGATGAGTTATTATCATTATGTGAGCAGATCCGTATAGACTTGAACAGTTCTGAATAAAAATAACAAACCTGTCAAACCACATTAAGAGTGTTGTGTATTAGTTTGCTGTAACAGTACCATATTAATGTGCATTATTTTTCAATTGAATGAATTCATCTCCTTTCTTCTCTCATCTCTCAGGAGTTTGCTACCCTGACTAAGGAGCTGAATTTGTGTCGAGAGCAGCTTCTAGAAAAAGAGGAGGAGATTTCTGAGCTTAAAGCAGAGAGGAATAATACCAGGGTGAGTATGTGTTTGTGAGTGTTAAAGTTACAGGACATCCCAATACAATCAATACATGTTTCTGTCATGGAGCTGGAGTAGCTGCAGAGCAATGTGAAAATTCTTAACCATAAATGTGGTGCTTTGCATTAGTATCATTATTATCATCATAAATCAGCTATTGCTAGGATTATGTCCACTACTGTCCACTTTTGGGTCACTCAGCAAAATGAAAATTCTGTCATTAGTTACTCACCCTCGTGTTGTTCCAAACCTGTAAGACCTTCGTTCATCTTCGGAACACAAATTAAGATATTTTTGATTAAATCCGAGAGCTTTCTGATCTTCCATAGACAGCAATGGAACAACCACGTTCAAGGCCCAGAAAGGTAGTAAGGACATTGTTAAATTAGTCCATGTGACTCTTGTAAACTTGTAAGACCAACACAGAAGAGAAGAAATTGTTGAATAAAGTCATTATTTTTGTTTTCTTTACACAAAAAAATGTTCTTGTAGCTCCATAAAATTAAGGTCGAACCATTGATATCACATAGACTATTTTGTCGATGTCCTTACTACCTTTCTGGGCCTTGAATGTGATAGTTGCATTGCTGTCTATGGAGAGTCAGAATGCTCTTGGATTTCATAAAATATATCTTTGTTTTCAGAAGATGAACAAAGGTCTCAAGGGTGTGAAACGACATGAGGGTGAGTAATTATTGACAGAATTTTCATTTCTGGTTGAACTATCCCTTAAAATGAATCAAAGAATCAAAGAATCCTGAAAATATGTACGATTATTATAACAAATGTTGATCACAAAATCAGCATATCAGAATGATTTCTGAAGGATCATGTGATGCCAAAGACTGAGTAATGGCTGCTGAAAGTTCAGCTTTGCCATCACAGAAATAAATTACATTTGAAAATGAGTAGAAAATAGAAAACAGTTGTTTTAAATTGTAATTATATTCCATAACATTACTGTTTTTTACAGTATTTTTGATCAAATAAATACAGCCTGAGTGAGCATAAGAGACTTTCAAACACGTTAACAAACACATAAAAAAAAAAGACCAATCCCAGACTTTTGAGTGGTAGTGTGTGTTCTAGGGGTTGTGAAGACTACTCATTTTTAATAGTCAGCAACTCCTGAAAATTAGTCTGTGGGTAAATGTTTATGTAAATGCTTCGCCATACATTGTGCCGCATCAGCGGTCTTTATGTTTCTGGCAAGGCCGAGGCTGCAAGATTGTGTGAATGGAGAGGATGTTCACACAGCTGAGATGATGCGGGTGAGAAATGGAAGTGTGTATATCTCCATTGCCAGATTCATGCTGCTGCATTGTCATGAGCATTGCAAAAGATGTTGATTTGCTTGTAGATTCTCTCAGCCCCTAGGCCACACTTGACTCGCTTCAGGGGGGATTTGCAAGAATTTTGCCTTGTACAGTATGTGAGCCGCCCGGATGAACTCAGACCATCTATTGTCGCAGTGCCAGTTTGTTTCTCTTACAACATGATTTTCTAATGTAAAACATCTAAAGCTGACTATATTTGAAAATTCTGAAAATGCACTATGCCATTACATGCATAGCTTATGAGTAGCAGTGATCGCAACTTTACAAGCACAATTAAAATCACATTATCCAGAACGATAGTTGATAGATTTGTTAACATGTGCTTGTGTGTTTCTGCTGTTCTTTAGCTTCTTTTAGAACACTTGGAGTGTCTTGTGTCACGTCACGAGCGTTCGCTGAGGATGACTGTGGTGAAGAGGCAGGCTCCTCCGCCGTCCGGGGTTTCCAGTGAGGTGGAGGTGCTCAAGGCTCTGAAATCACTCTTCGAGCATCATAAAGCTCTGGATGAAAAAGTGAGTTTTTTTATTCATTTTGTCTTGTAATTAGGGCTGCATGATACTGGAAAAAAATTACATTGGTATACTTTGTTTTCCTGTGATTTATATGTTGCGATATGACAAAAACAGGAATTTTCATCAAATGACTTAAATAGTTGAATCATTAGTCGAGTGATTTTGTTGGAGAGTGCATCTGCATGGAAAATACTAATAAAAAAATTTGAAGTGATTTTTACTAATTTTTTAAGGGCTGAATGGTTTTTAAAAGTGCTTAAAAAAACTTTTTGTTCATACTTTGACTCCACATTCCCACTGTTTTTAACCAATTGAATATGACTATAAAATAATTCTTATTATAAAATAATGAACAAAATAAGAAAAATATTTAAATAATATGGTAATAAAAAATCAAACTTTAACTCACTTTAATACTAAGTACTAATATTTACATCTTCATTTCTTTGTTTTCAAATGGTAAATATTTAGCTTTTATTTTGATGGGTTGTTGACAAAATAAATATGTGTTTCAAGGTTCAGACTGAAGCTTGGCACTATGTGTACATGATATCAGTGTCTCAGAATGGCTTGATTCAAAGTAAATGAACTGCTCTCAGATGCTGAAACACTGAATCATTAACTACCCATATGTAAATGCTGCACTTTACTTTAACAGTCGACTAAGCTATACTGCGAAATCAATTTTATTTTAATATATCTCTCAACCTTACTTGAAACATTTTAAAGACACAAATTAATGCTTTTCATTAATGCAAAGTCAGTCTATGTAACGTTAGTGGTAGTTAATCACATGACTGGAATTGGAATGAATGCTGACAGGGCTTTGTTGGCATGTGTAAATTTAGTTATTAAAGTCTTTTTTGTTTTTCATTTGCACAGGTGCGTGAAAGGTTACGGGTGGCTCTTGAAAGGGTGACTACATTAGAAGGACAGCTGGCAGCCGCCACTCAGGAGGTACGGCCGTTTTGTGTGTGTGTGTGTGTTTAGGTATGCGTGCGCACTGGTATGGATTTGCTGATCTCATTAACATCTGTCCAATGAGCACCTGCCCCCCGCTGTCAACCCAAGCAGGAAATGCACGCTGCCTGTTTCCATCACTCACATGCTGCAAGCAAAGCCAATGCACTTGACATGTTTTAGATTTACACTGATAACAAAAGGGTATTGGCGACACACTTATTCACTGCACTTCTTCTAAGTGCATTCTGTTTTTGTAGCTTTTATGAATTAGTGAATATGGTTTTTTTGTATCATAATTTATTGGTTTTAATTTTATTCCCTAATTGGTCTCTGTGTAGCCTATTTTTTTTTCATGTTCATTTAATTGGTGATGTAAAATTTGTTAATAAAACAAATATGAATTCCACATGCCATTCATGTACCTTACATTTTAATATTTTAGTAATCAAAATATTTTTTATTTTACTAAAATGTAAAATACAAA
>JAUZSZ010000112.1:19578128-19588537 GCA_034780575.1 Labeobarbus marequensis | reverse complement strand
TACAGGTTTGGAACTACTTGAGGGTGAGTAAATGATGACAGAATTTTCATTTTTGGGTGAACTATCCCTTTAAGCAACTCCTTTCACAGACCATTTGTTAATATAAATAAAAAAAGATTAAAAAGTATGTAATTTGAACAAGTCCTCTTTTGTACCCTAATTGTGTAAAGCGGCAGGAACAAACATTCTCTGGGATTTTTTTCAGGTTGCATGTATAGATCAAAGCTTCCCATTTACATTTCTGACATAAGACCTCATCAAAAATTCCCACTATGAAGGCCATGGTTAAAAGCAGATGTAATGGAGAATTCCCTTAAGTCTACTGTTGTTACTAACCTAGTGGGGTTCTGAAGGGTCAGTGAGAGTTTTTGGAGGGTCAGTGCCCGAGGATTTCTTCGCATGTAACACACACATACAGAGGGTGAAGTAAAACTGGTGTCCTCTTTAAATCCAGGAACTGCATCCATAATATATGAGGAAGCAGTAGGCAGGGAAAATGAGCTATGGGCTTTTACATTAAAGTTTTAACCATTTTTTTAAAGTTTAAGTTTTCTAGGAGCTGATGGAATTGGTTCAATAAAGTGAGAAATAGGTCAGCAGATTGTTCGACTGTCATTTCTGCCAGCAGTTATTCAGCAGGGTAATCAAATAGGAAAACAGATTTGAGAAATCACATATATTACAGCACTGTGCATATTAGTAATGCTGGTTAATCTATGTGGCACACAAGAAAAACAGGGCAGATGCTGTGAGATAGGAAATATTACCATCAGATTACTCCACTTTGCAACATTATTAAGTCAGCGATCTTCTGAACGATTGGCCTTCTCCCATCATGCCTCCACGAAGCCCTTCTGTGAGCTAACATTTCTATAAACCTTCCCTTTGGCATCTTTTGTACTATGGCCAGTGGAAAGCAGTCAAATGTCCCTTCGCATAATAGCTGATCAGAGGATGGAGAAGCATCTGAGTGACAGCTTTGACATTTCTAGAGAGAGCTGCGAGAGAAAGAGAGACAGATGCAGATAGAGAGAGAGAGCCCTTAGGTGCCCCCTCTCACCGAGCACTGGAGAGGAACATTTGCATTTAATTGAATGCTGCGGACATACAGCAGCCTCACCCCCATTCACCTCCCCTTTTTTTTTTTGCCATCTTCATTTCCATGTGGAGTCCCACTCAAATCGCACTGAATAAATCTCCAATGCTTAACTCTAGCAGGCATAGAGAGCTATAAGCACTAGAGTCAGGGAGAACTCCTCTAGCATGAATGCTGCTTCGCACAACAGATGAACACTGACTAGGGTTTGGCTAGCATTGCCAAATGTCAGCATCAGAGGTGTGACTGAGTGAACAGAAGGTTTAGTAACACAGAGAGTGATTTTGTTTGGTAGCTGCAGAACAAATCTGATTTTACTGGTTAGTTTGGGATCACTTTTGCATGGTTTATGATTCCTAGCAAACAAACATTAATATATAAAACCTCAGCTCAAACTCAAAATCTATTTTAGAAATTAGAAATCTATTTTTAATTCTTCTTTTAATTTACAGTATACTGGAAAATAGTGGATAAAGTCTATGGAAAATTGGAGGAATAGGAAGAAGATTTTTTTACTTTGTATTTTTTAAATTATATATAACTATATTAACTTATATAATTATAGATTTCATATATTTATATATAAATGTATATATTTACAGGTATTAATTTATGTATTTATAGGTTTTTATTTATGCTTCTCAAAATTACATTTATTATATTTATGCACATGTATTACATATTACTACAATTTAAAATAACTGTTCTATTTTAATAGTATAAATTTTATTCTATTTAAAGTTGATCATGTCTTCAGTCACATGATCTTTCAGAAATCATTCTAATAATGCTCATTTTAATTATTATACATATTTAACCTATTATAATTTAACAAATTATTTAGTATAATATATAATGCATTATTCATTTAATATAATTATAACATATTATACCATAATTATTATTAGGAAACATTTATTATTATTATAAATATTGAAAACAGTTGCTGCGATTTTTATAGAAACCATGACACATTTTGGGGGGATTCTTTGAGGAATAAAGTTCAAAAGAACAAGATTTATGAATAGAAATCTTTTTTAACATTATAAATGTCTCAACTGTTACTTTTATTCAATTTAATGTATCCTTGTTCAATAAAAGTATTTATTTCTTAAAAAATAATATATAAAAGTAATACAAATTATATATTTTGTAAATGATATATTTTTATCTTCCAAATCCATCTTGTGATTGATAAAATGTGATCTATAACATTTTACCATTCTAAGCAATTTGATGCTGCTGTTAAGCATGTTCTGGCTAAAACACGTTATTTCTCCTGAAAGCTCGCAATCTTGCTCTAATCGATGCAAATTTGCAGAAGGTAGAGTCTGGTTAAAATCACAGTGTTTTCTGAGTCACATTTTCTGAAAGCACTACCCTCTAAAAAAAAAAAAAAAAAAATCACCCTCTGTGCAAAATGAAGGAATGAAGCACATTGAAGAAACAAATTGTCACCTCTTGCACTGTGTTTGGTGAATCTTCTGACAGAGTGATCAATTTGCCCAAGATAAAAAAAAGAGAGCAGAAATGACACTGTGAGGAGTCCCAGGGACCCTTGGCCAGTCAATTACACAAATGCCATCGATCCCTGTGGCTCTTTTGAGGCACAAGCCTGAGGATGGCCCTTCTGGATGGGTATGGATTTTTCTCTACTGGTTTTTCCTTCTTTTCCTCCAAAAGATGGGATTAAAGGCGACGAGAAAGGACAGGCAAGCTGACTCACTGGAGGCCAGCTTGTTACAAGGTCTGATCAACAGTGCCATTACACACTGTCAGCCAAGGCACACTGCAGAACTAAAAGTGTGGAAATAGACACCCATATTCCTACAGCTTTTATGGCATGCAAAAGATACATATCACAGCATGACTGTGGACAGCAGGTCAGTCATAGGTGAGACATCTGCGGGTGGCATACCAGCCTTACTGCAACTAGATCTGCCCTCATTATCATTATCTGCAGCACCACTGAACTGTGAATATCACTGATCTAGGTCCAGCTTCCCTGCTTAACACTGGAGTTTGTTCCAAAAGAAACCATAAAAATCAAATCATTATACATCAGGTTTAAGGACACGCTGTGCCCTATGTTGCTCCAGGCAAGTATGTCACATCTAACTTTGAATAAAGGCAAGCATAATGTAATATAATGAAATTTAACGTTTTTAAAGCAAATGCACTTGTTGACTAAAGACCAGAGTGCATTTTTCTTTCTATAGCATATCCAAGATGAGTGTTGTTCCGGATCGTTCTGGGCTAATATAGCCCCTTTTACAGAAAGATCAGTGACACATCAATGTCTTACGTCTTTGAAACAGCGATTACATGGCGGCAGACACGTTACAGTAAGCAGTGTAGTATCTTCAGTACATAACTTTGTTTTCTTTCATGCTATGATTGGTAGTAAACAGGCAGAGACTACTGGTAACAAGCATCAAATTAGCATATTAGAATGATTTCTGATCATCAAATAAATGCAGGGCACGTTTTTCATTCCAGAGCACATTTTAAAATGTGTTGCCACTCAAATGCAGAAAGTCATATTAGTTTTAAAGAGTTTTATCTTTAAACCATTGTGTGTGGTGGCAGTTAAGACTAATCTCCTTTCTTCCAGAGAATGTCAGCTCATTACTGGGCAGTCATGGTAAAATGTAGTGCTGTCAAATGTTGGAGGCTGCAGACAGGGGCCGTGTGCGGCAATCCAGCAGCTTTCTGTGTAATTTCAGCATGATGTGGAAGGATTTGATTCATCTTGTCGAGAGCAGCCTTGGTTGAAAACTTCTGCCGCAAAGACCGACGTGCAGTAATGATTAATAATTGTTTAATTAGCCTTTGACGGTTAGCCCTCATATCTTGGTGAGTTGATAAACACACTTGCCCTGGCTTGGACAGATTTCTTCATTAATCTTCCATGGACCATGTTGTGTGAGCTAGGTGATGGCTGGTGAGTCTGCAGAATGTAAGAAATGTGTGTATGTGATATGCTGCAGTGGCAGACTTACCTCAACAGTGTCATGACGAGGTGAAGCTCTTCTCTCTTTCATGCTGGGGTTACTGGGGCAGTCTCGGGACTGTTCCTTTGCTGTTTGATCTTTAAAACAAAGCAGCCAAAAGCTCATGCAGACCTGTCGCCTGAAACGAACCAGGATGACATTTTCAAAACTCACAGTACTATGTGGCCTCCTACCATGCCAGAATGCCTCTGTGCTTCCATTTTCCAGATCCAAACACTTTAAACAGAAGTGATCAATAATGTTGTAATTACATAAATTTTATATGTAATATTTCATGTGATTTGCAACAGTGCTATAAGAGATTTTGGCCAGTTTTGCAAACTTCTGTTAAAGTTGTCCTGAATACTTCCATTTGGGCAAAAAGTAATTCCAACAGTCAGGTTATTTATTATAGACAATAACATATAAACTCATGAAAGTGTACAAAAAGTTAAAATTACTTGCTAATCAATGGTGTATGCTTTTGCTGAAGCCATCAAACTGTATTATTTCATATTATTTTAACAGAGAAATTCCTGGTACATTCCTTGTACAAAAAACTACATTACTCATGATTCTACACCAATTAGTGAATCACAACAAGCAAGTTATGGCAAAATAACTCTTTAGTGCCCACCCATGCATTTTAGAATAAAATAAAAAATAAAATATATTGTTTCTATAATCATCATTTAAATCAATAGTTTTATATTTCTCCATCATTCGATTATGGCATTCCCAATGCTTCATGGGATTGTAGTTCTTTCTCTTGTTAGAGCTGTATTTTGTCTTTTCACCAATTTTCAAATAATTTTTTACTTCAAACCAAAGTATAATGTAATGTTATGATTCATCTTGTAGCCGGTTGGTTTTGTTCATGGCTCACAAATCTTAAACAAAGCCTTTTTTAAAATCCATATGGGAAAAAAAAAAAGAAAAAAAAAACTTCCAAAACCATGGCTACTGAAAAAGCGATGAACACTCTGTTCAGTGCCTGATTTGAAGCCCTCCAAAACTGCTTTATGATATTTGTCTGAATTCTCATTACAGCTAGCAAATTAGCCTCCTAGCTTTTTTTTTGTTTCAAAAGTTCAGTTTTATGTTTTTAGTTTTTATTTGAGCATTGAGACTGAGTTGAAGGGATAGAGTGAATTGTTCAAGACAAAAATTGACACTGCCCCATACATGAACCTCTGTCCAAACCCACCTTACACTTTTAGAAGAACACGCACAAAAGCTGTCACTGGAAGCGTTACCCTTTCAAACGTACCCCTAAAGGGTGCATATTAGTGTCAGTAAAACTGTTGTCCATAAACATGAATGACTGACAGAAAGAGAGCATTTCTGATTAGCTGTTTGATTGGTGTTCAGAGACAGCCTTTCACTGACTTTTTTCTGTTTAAAGAATCATCTATTTCAGTAATATCTTTTAGGTAGCAGAAACATTTTATGTGTTTTGCTACCCCAAAAAAAGAAAGCGCTCAGAGCAATTGCCATATTTGAGCAAAGACTACATTACAGAAGAAAAATGTAATATTTTAGAAACCTACAGCTACCTCTCATGCATCTTTCGGTCAATTACCCACTATAATGCAATGCTAAATTACATACAGTAGGCCTACCACAGTCATTTTATTGTTTAAACAGGCCGTCATTATAGTCAATAGTATATATATTTTTGCTCTATTACAAAAACGTACATCAGCATTGGCCTTTCATATTCATGCCCAGGCCTGCTGAGTCTGGATTAAGGCTTTTAATCACTACTTACGCTCTTTTATCTCCACAGTTAGCCAGCAGCATAGCTGACAACAGCATACAATCAAGCACAGAGGCAATGCAGTACATCTGCTTTTCTTCCCAAAACCAATCAACATGCTCTCAAACCCTCGCTACATCTCATGAAAGTGCATTACTGCACTTTGCTCAAAGATTAATTCAATTATCGTCATTAATTCAAATATGTTTAATAAATTGTTGGCTGTAGGCTTCTTAGCCCGCGTTCCTTAGAGACTTATCAATATTACAAGCTCCAAGAAATGAAAACTCTCTGAAGGTTTGCTGTTTTGCGTAAGAAAATCCAATTCCATCTTCTAAAAATCTATTGGTTGCTAATAGGATCAGCTCATTCGAAGATGTCACAGACCAATTTAGACCTCAATAAATGCTATTACGACGCATGCTGGTTTATATATTCGATGCGTTCCACAGAAATGCATCAGAAGTGCCCAAATCACTGGTCTTTACATAAGTAATGTATGCATGTCAGCTTTGCGTCATCTAACACTTCTGCAGGATATTGAGTAAAATTACAGTCACCATGTTTTGGGGCGAGGCCAGAGGGCCCTCGTGCTCTGTTAATTCTCGTGAATCAAAGCTTAATTGGGCCGTGCGGTCATAGCTGGCCTGCATGTCAGATTATTGCATGCTTGTCAGAGGAGATCCAAATGACGATGCGCCACGGTCTCGTGGTCATGCGTGCCGAGGTCGTACTTACAAAAGAGGGTGCGAGTCATCTCATTTGCCGTTTCAGCTCTGATTAATGGATGTTACATGATAAGCAAAGACATCTTGTTTCTGATGAAGCAGATGCAATTTGATGGCAATGCAGTAATGAATAGGCCTGCTGGCTTTCTGTGGTGCCATCTGTTCTCATTGAATGATATCCTAAATCAATATAAGGCCTATACAGTGTTCACTGGTAAGAATAAGCATTGCAGAAAAGACTTTTGGGGACTGAGAGAGAGGGAGAGAGTGGTTACACCCAAGTCCATGGCTCTGTCATCTCTCTAATAGCCTCGTCCTTGTGTAGATAGATGACTGCAGCTGAGCAGTGGGTTTTACTGCTGCACTCTTGGTTTTTTCCCCTCATTTTCTAAGTGGGGGGTCTGATTTATAGCTCTCTCTCTCTCATCTTCGCAATCTCTTTTCAACTTCAGGCCATCCTTTTCCCTTTCCTCATTTGTCTGTTTCTGAGTCTTATGAACAGCATGTCTTGATACACCGCACTGAGGGTCACATTGGGCCACTTTGTCATATATAATGTGACATGTTGACCTTAAAGGGATAGTTCACCCAAAAAGAAAATGGGGATCCAGGCTGTTGAGCTCAAAACAGCACCATAAAATGACAAAATAGCACCAAACAAGTGGTCCATATGACTTGTGCTGCACGTCTTCTGAAGCCATGTGATTGCCTTGTGTGGCTAATAGGCTGATATTGATTTCATTATTCACATAAAAAAAAAAAAAAAAAATTTGGATCTGCATCCATTCCAATATAGAAGAAAGATATTTATGGATGCCACTTCTGTAAAAAGAAAAAGGTAAGTTTTAACTTTATATCTCATGACTGAGAATTTATTTTATTTCAACTTTACAGTATATCTCAAATTTGTAACTACAATTATTGTAATTGCAACTTAATATCTTCATAATTTCACAAACGCAGCTTCATTTTTCACAGTGACATTATAATTCACAATGTGACTTCAGTGTTTCATATTTCCCAATACTTTATACCTCACAAATGCAACTTTATTTCTCGGAATCTTCACATTATAATTCATTATGCAACCTTGTTTCATATTTCCCAATCTTGCGATGTGACTTTATATCTCACAAACACAACTTTATGTCTTACTTTATAACTCAGAATGTGACTTTATATTTCACAGCTGCAACGTCATATCTCACAGTGCGACCTTTTTTCTTATTTTAAACTGTAACAAGCTTTAGTGAAAAGGTGTAAGAGCTATAGTGGACAGGAAAATTACAAAGGAAAAATGATTAATTTTGGGTCTGTTCCTCACACAAAACGATCATATGGCTTCAGAAGCATTTGATTATGAAGCACAAGCTGTATGTCCACAGACATTTGAAAATGTATAGTGTGTATATAGCAGGGCATAGTATTGAAGGTAAACCGAGAATGCAAAGCTCATTAATTTCAGATCAAAACACGAGCTGACATGTGCGCACAAAGAGGATCCGTGTCTACACAGAGCTGTAAACACACCTCAGAAACCCCCACTGGGTGATAGTGATGGCTTCATGCCATCTCTTTCTGCTTGCCCCACCCTCCCTCTCTATCGTCCCACTTCACCTCTCCTTCACCTTGAGGGATGAAATCTCTCTAAGCCCTGCATTGGATTTTCTGGTTGATGCAAATTGAATTTTGGCCCAGTTAGGCCAACGGGGCAGCACTTACAGCCAGCAGTACTTCTCTTAACAGCAAGAGTGATCTTGCGGCCTTGGCAATGGCACAGACAGGAAATGACACCTTTTCTAATTCATCCCCTCTGCTACTCCTGGGGCAGTTAAAGCCATTGAGCATCTGTCTGCAAATGAATGGAGAAATATTGGAACACGTTTAACTGATAAATGTTTAAGCAGTTGTGCCATTTTGGGGAGTAACTAAATAAAAATATTGTGACTACAAACTTAAAGGGATAGTTCACATCATTTCCTCAACCTCATTTTTGTCCAGAAAAACAGATACAATATGTAACATTTTAAATTGTGTTTAAAAAAGAAAATTCATGCCCGTTTAGCACCACACGTACACATTCATATGTTAGAAATAAATGTCTCAGTTCTGCTTAGTTTACTGTTCTATCGCTTTAGTTTCACATATAAAGAGGGTGTTTATTCAGCAGCTAATGGGGGCTATAAATCATTTCATTGATGAAATGCAATTACCACGTACGTCCAAAGCTATTTAAAAGCCTCAAATAGAAGTAAATGCATGATTTCTTGTGGCTGTGACAAGCAGTCTCAAGAGTCAGTGTTTAGAGCATAGCTGAAGATGAATGGTATTGATGCTATGATTTATTGTAAAGCAATTTCGGACAACAATGTACTTGCCAGCGTGTCTTTAGGCCGAGTCATCACTACTTCAGAGGGGATACTGTGCATCACTTCAGCACCAAGCAAGAAGGTATATACTTTGAAGGGAAATTGCCCCTGAAATCTACCGAATCACCTAACAGCCAGCAGCAACAAAAATGCAACAGACCTGTCAGAGAGAGCTCGCAATTATGCTGGCATCAGCAGATTTTTGAAGACGCAAAAAATGATCAAAATGAAAGCTGCATGTCAGGCAAGGGCCAAGAAATATTTTACTGTCTGTGAAGCAGAAAAGTGCACCTCTTTTTCAACCTCAGAGTGCCTGTTTTAGTTTTCATGACAATTTTCCAACTTCTTTCTGACTAAGAATTAAACAGACTGTGCCTTTAAGAAACAACCCCTTCATATGAGAAATGAGAAACCGTACTTTTACTTATGAGTCCAATATAGTTTTAACCGCTCCATTCTTTAAAAAGCCTGTGAAACAACCAGGAAAAGCACACTATTTGACCTAATTCTACTTATTTAACAGTATCTGTCCTAGTTCCTCATTACCTCATTGTGATTGGACTAGTGTTAATTTTGTCAGACATTTTTATTTTAGTCTCAGTCCTGGTGTCAAATGTACTTTTTAGTAAATCATTTTTAGTCAACCTTGTCCTTTTAGTTGACTAAATGTCTGAGCATTTTAGTCTAGTTTTAGTTAATGAAAACTTTGTTTGGTCCCCAGGTTGCAAAAATCATGCAAAACAGCAGGTAGAAAATGTATAATTTAAAACAGAGAAATTTGAACTCTTGATATCTGGCAACCGCACACATGAAAGCTCATATAGAAGCTTGTACAGCAATCCTCAATAATGTTTTATCTCATTTTTTCGGCGAAAATAAATGATTAATTATTAAATTAAAAATAAATTTTAGTCTCGTATTTTATCGTCAATTATATTGCATGTTGGTAGAGTAACGGTATTGTTTATTGACCTTATTGTCATCTTCTCATTTTAGTCATGGAAAAAAAAAGCTTGTCAATGGAATTTTTCATCAAAGTTTTCTTTAATGAAATTAACACTAGATCGGACAGGCCAAGATTCTGAACATTATTATTTACATGTCGGCAACACCTATTCAAATGTATTCTGCATTAAACCACAAAGTTGCTGAAGTTCAAAATTACAAAATTACAAATTTTTCTTTCTTTCACGTTTTGAGTTCTGAAATGTAAAGGAAAGGAAAGGAAAAGGAAAGGATGTGACGTGTGGCCCACACTTGGAATTTGTGAAATTTAACCCATCCAAGTGCACACACACAGCAGTGAGAAGTGAACAAACACACACACACACACACAGTGAACACACACCCCGCAGCCAACGCTGTAGCAGCCGGGGAGCAGTTGGGGGTTCGGTGCCTTGCTCAAGGGTCTCACCTCAGTTATGGTATTGAGAATGGAGAGAGCGCTGGTTATTCACTCCCCCC
>JAUZSZ010000112.1:19539630-19552363 GCA_034780575.1 Labeobarbus marequensis | reverse complement strand
GGGGAACCTCATTCGGTTGGAAAGACCACATGCTGGAGCTTGAGAAAGCCCACACCACCATTCTGACCCAGGAGGCGAAGGCTTTCATGACTCCTCCGATACCAGTAAAGTACCTGAATCAGCAGGATCCAGAAAAAGTTCTATCAAACGGCAGAGGGAAAGACCTCAGAAATGCTTCACTGGGGCAAGATGCTCGGGGGCTAACAAAAGAAGCATGCTGAGCAGAATAAAGAGTTCAAGAAGGATGGACAAGAAAAAAAATCCCTGGAGTATAAGTTTCACAAAGCTCACTTTACCGATCTCAGTCAAAACTACTGAACGTCTGAAACAAACAATACTAGACATTTAAGTGGCAGACCCGCTTCACATAACAGTGACCCAGTTTCAAAGTATAGTATAACAACAAAAAAGAAAATAAAAAAAGATATTTGTATTTATTTTGTAACAAAAAAGATGCATCAAATATATGTATATTAAATGCATTTGTTCATATATCCACATACAGTATATCAACCTAGGACACTAAAGCTGTGCTGCCAATCATAAATAACAGTTCATATAGAGTCTGTTTATATGCAAGCTCTGGCCACATGTCACAACAGGCCAAATGGTTGTAGAAAGATAAGCACTTATATATTTTTAATACTGAAGAAGAGACTGACTTGACACAGGAAAGCAAAGAACACAAATAGCAAGGAAGCCTCTAAAGAACTCAAGAAGACAGAATTGAAGTCTTCTGAAAGGCATTCTGCAGACTGCGGGCAACAATTCACTTTGTTTTTGTGGTGAAAATCCAAACTGACTATCTCAAAGCAGGCATTATGAAAAGAGCTGATATAAAGGGAGGTGTCTTAAATGTTGTATTACTAATGTTGTATGTACTCTCTCTTTAACAGTGTTAAATTGTGCTTTGTACAAGGACCCCAAGAGAATGCTCCAAAGTTAAGATCATCCCAGAAAAAAAAACAGAATTTTTTTGCGCATAAAAGGAAAATCTTTTTCTCCCTCAAACCCAGACATATCTATCCATCTGACAGGGGCCACAAACTTATGACCTAAAATGCTCAGAAAGGGATGTTTGCCTATTTTGGTCCCCTCGTTCCTGAAATATGACAGACCCTTGCTTAGAAAAACAACTCAAGTGAACAGACGTTCTCGTCTTGATGGACGTACTGCCTAGACATATGTGTCGGACTCTTTGTTCAGACATGTCAAACAAGAAGAGAGGGTCATGGAGAAAGCGTGTGGAACAGTCCCATGATGCCATCCTTTCCAGCAATGACAGCAAACATTTAGTGACAGCAAAGAGGTTCAAGTCTACATGCACACTGCTTTGTACAAAGCGAGCACATCAAAGCTCCCATCTCTTTCAGCACTGATGAAAAGTGCGGGTCCTGTCGGGCTGCTAATGGGACACACTTCATGGAAAGATAGTGCCAACTCTTCTTTCTGTAAAAAAATGGGCTTTTTCTTACAGTTTGTCAGGTGAAAATTCAGTGCATAGCACATGAACTCTGCTCTGACTGCTGGACAGCAGTGAGAAACATACCCAGTGAAAGAGGGGTCAGAGGGCATCAGTGTGCCCCTCTTTTATCCGGGAAAGGAAATAGAGCAGCATTGGGGATTGTGAACTGTTCTCTTATATTCTCAACTATGGGGAAATCCATTTTTTATAGACTGTCATTTTACAGTAATTTGTTTGCTTTGATTTTTTGATTTTTTTTTTTCTACGTTTTTGGTTGATGTGCTCCCCTGTTTCAGTGACTCTCTCTCTCTCTCTAACTTGACTGTCTTGTCCTCAAATTGTTTTTCTTTCATTATTATTTGTTGCTCATTGGTCTTTTCCCCACCCCAAAGCTGTACATAAGTCAATCTGAATTTCCTATTCAACATACCACTTTCTGAAATAATTTAGATGACTGTGTGTTAAATTCTATTTTGAGCTATTATTAAAACATTTTGGACTGATCTCAAGGTTTGATCAATTGCAGGACACCAAGTGTGTTTATGTGCACTTTAAAAGTTTGATTTTAGTCGGTCTAAAGCAATAAGTCGTCGTATTTTAAAATGTCATAAACATTTTCTAAATGAAAAAAGTACCAGTCTGGTTTTTGCAGAATCTCAAGACAACGCGATTTTTAGCTCAGCTTCAGCCAGCATGTATACAGATTAATCAGACTACAAATTAGCCTCAGCATTTTTGCGCTTATTCTAAAACAGTGAGCAATACGCATTTAATCTCTCAAACGCATTGTGGACAATTTTTCACTGTGCATGTAAACATTCTTAATGCTGTGGACATCATATATGACCCACAATGCATATAACCTTTAATTCGTGTTCTTTCTTACTCAGGGTCTCGAGTTATGTTTCTTTCTGTTGTTATGCTATTGGTCCAAAAGGGGCATAATTTCATAGAACTGCCTTAAAGAGTTAACTGGAGCAACATATCCTCCAATTATAATGAGAACAAATATTCATTCTTTTGAAATGGAATCACCACAACGAGTTAGTCCAGTTTCTAGAGATTTGCAAAACAGCCCTCGGCTTCTTAAATTCGCTAAGAAAAGAGCCTCAGGCTGGTGATGCTCTTCCTTTCAGCAGCAAATGGTATATCCATCCCCCAGTACTCCCCCTCCAGTGCCCTCCTTACATACTTCACAATTACCACAAAGAGCCTGTTGTCTAAAAACAGTAACTTTGAGAGAGTGATTGATGCCTGAAGAGAGAAAAAAAGAGAGACACGTATGTTTGGCAGGGGCAGTGAATTGTAGGCAACATAACAGCGTTATGCTTCTCCATAGAAATCATACATAATTGTGAACAACTATAATTGCACATTACAGTTATTTTAAGGAATATTGAAAGTGGGACGGCAGGGTTCTGTTTCGTAACACTTAATGCCATCCTTCACACTCAAGTGGACCCTCTCCAATCTATCAAGCCTGGAAATGCCAAACTATAAGGCTCAATGCACCACTGAACCGTAACTTTGCCGTTCAATGGAGGGAAAAAAAAACATTTTTACAGTGCAAGATCAAAGGAATATTACAACCAAGCAAGCTCAACAACAACACTACTGCAGCATCTGTAGTCTAAGTGCATAAATGGTAGGTTTGCTGAATAATGATTTAATAAATTTCCTGATCAAGGAAAGATAGAAGTACTCTGAATTTCATTGCCTCAAGCTGGAGAAAGGTTTGTTTGGTTTCAGCCCAAATTAAAAAGCACAATTCACTATTAAATGGTACACTAGTCAACTGATATAATGTGACATTTGACTATTATCAGCTCAATTGTTAAGATTAATAGTTATAAAACTTTAAAGGGAAAATTTCAAACATATAAGTATCTTGCAAAAACATTTTAGCCAGACTTGATTTTACTGAATTAAAAATTCCACACTGACAAAAGGAAATGTTCCATTTACAGAAATATACAGTCCCTGTGATGCACAAGCTTATGGGTTTACACAGATGAAATCAAATTGCCTTAATGAGGACAGCTGCTTTATAATTGAACATTCTGTACAAAAACTTCACAGTTGAGAAATCATTACTCACATATTAAATAATCATGAAACGGAAGCACCATTGACGTTTTACACCTTCAAATTTTAACATTTTGAATGAAACTTTAATGTCATATCACAGTAGTAAGAGTTTTATGTTAACCCAGACTACATTTATTTGAGGGGGGAAAAAAACATTAAAACAGTAATATTACAGTTAAAAACAATGGTTTCCTTTTCTACTATATTTTACAATGTAATGCATTCCTGTGATGCAAAGTTCAATTTTCAGCAGCTATTACTTCAGTCTTCAGTGTCAAATGATCCCTCAGAAATCATTTGATTTCTCAAACAACTCTTATTAGAGTTGAAAACATGCGTTAATTACTATAATTATTATTGTGTAAATAATTTTTTTCTGGATTTGATAAAGTTGATAAGAACGCCATTTGTTTGAAATACATTTTTTGATCAATTTAATGTATCCTTGACAAATGAAAATATTAATTTCTTTATTTAAAAGAAAAAGAGAGATAAAAATAAAAAACCTAACCCTAAACTTTAAGCAGTAATGTATATACAATACCTGCTATGAATGCAAACTGGCTTATGGCAATACTTCTTGCGATAGTGCACAAACTATTCACCTAAAACTTTTTTCGATGCAATTCAGGCTACACATAGTGAAAAATATACCCTAACCTCAGCCATTCAAGGCAAGACCAGAAGGAATCTAAGCACTTTAAACATCCTGTTGCTCTCTTTTTCCTTTCCTTAAAATCATTGCCATTTTTTAAGCCAGGAAGCAGTTTTGTGGAACGATGATAGAAAAATTGATTGCGAAATCTATTTAGTGTGGCTATCGATTTCCCCATAAGGGGAAGGAAGGCAGACCGTGTGAGTAAGATAATGGAATATGGAACGGGGGAGCAAGAGCCCAGAAATGGGAAGTGACACTGGTTAATGGAGTAGAACTGGGCTGTTTTAGGTGGGGTATGAGAGTGTGTGCACATACATCCGTGTGAGAGGTCCCCACAGCTAAAATAACACTCCACATTTTGCTCTGCATTTCAACTCATCCATATTAAAAGAACAGCTGATGCAAAAAATAAAATTTGGTCATTATTAACACAATCTAATGTCGTTCCAAATCAGTTAGCAGTTATTTACCCAAAGAAAAAAAGAGAGCATTTTTTAATCAGTTTTTATCTGGGAACACGTGAAAAAGTTAACAGGTTAAAACAGCATGAGGATGAGTTTGAAAAATAATCAATTTTAGATTAATAAAACTGTACTCACTGTCATTTATTATTGCATGGGAAAATTTCCATTTCAAATAAATGTGGTTTCATTACTCAAAGTATCCTGAAAAAAGTATCACAGTTTTAAGAACTACAACTGTTTTCAACACTAATAAGAAAAAATGTTTCTTGAACATCAAATGCTATAACATATATTGAAGGATCATGTGACACCGAAGACTGGAGTAAAGGCTGCTGAAAATGGAATTAAATTACATTTATAAATATAGTAAAATTAATTAATCTTGGTGAGCATATTGACCCCAAAGTTTTGCTAACATATATATATATGAAAGGTGGATTCCTACCACCTGCAGCAGCTTTATTGTAAATCCCCAGACCTCTTACAATTCCTGTTCCACATCACTGGACAGACACAGATTTTGTCAATGACTTATATTGGAAAGGAAGGAAAGTCGGTCTGGAAGAAAGGCTAAGTGAAGTGAACACACACAATATTGACGAGACAATGAGCAGCTAGACAGTACTGAACACATTGCTGACACAAAAGTGACTGTCACTTCATTTAAAATGATTCACAGTTATTTAAACAGTCTGGCCATAACTACTGTATAATAAGTGAAAACAATGAGCTGTCATTCCTCCTGTGTGACTGGTATATGATTCATTGTACATGCAGAGCTAAGCTGTGTCATTAGCAGTCAATGCATCAAGCTATTTCAGGATTTCTAATAAGTATTTATCACTGGGGGAATCTTACTTAATGAAATTCACATTATTGTCTCTGCATACATGACATCGATGGATGACTATTTGAGCCTGGCTGCAAAAAAAATAAAAAAAATAAATAAAATTCCAATAGCCTGAAAGTACTAGCAGGCAACCTGGACACACGGTCAAATCATTCCTTCATGCACTGTCAATACCAGTTTCTCAATCACCACATCTTTCTTAGAGCCACATATTGTAAACAAAGTTGGAGAAAGAGTCAGAGTGGAGGGAAAAAAAGAAAAAAAAAAAAGGAGAGCACTCATAAATATGTCAGTCTGGTGCCTACACAAACTAAAACTGTCAGTGTAAACAGCATGTAAAGGAGGAGAGAGTATGAATAAACCATAGAAAGACCGAGAGGAGGAAAATAAATCACAAACAATGATTTTTTTCCTCATCACAAGATCAAAAAGCATGACAAATACAAAGAACATGTAAAACTGAAGCTTGAAACACTGAGGGCATTTAAGGGTCTCGTCCTTCTACGAGGACATTGAGCCATTTATGTGTGAACCTCTCAGTGACCAGCTACTGCCAGTTTAACAGATCTAACCTGATGGTAGGCCATTACAGCGAAGACCTGAGATGGTGAGAGATTAGAGGTGCGATTAGAGGAAGAACCCGATTATCCCTCAGCATGAGACTGACCCCTCGGGACACTTCCGTTATTGATTTCCATACATCACTGCATCTTCCAATGGACAAGTCTGATAGACAGAAACAAGCAGAATTTCATGCAGAGTTCACATGGTCACACAGACACATTAAGCATATGAAGAGTTACATTTCAATGAACAGAACGTGTGCTATGATCAAACTTAGGATTTTTTATGTTGAGAATACAAAAAAAATCTAAATAAAGGCATGATTATTCAAAAGCTTTAAGGACTAAAGTCAAAAGGCAGCAAAGCATCTTGTTACCACTAGAGATTTCAAATGATTCTTTACAAACGGAAAGGCTGTTACTGCCTCCTTGTGGTAGAAAAAAAGGAAACTTACCGTTTCTCTTGGTAACTTGAAATGTATGCTACAAAGACAGTTACAACTAGTGCAGAAGTCGATTTATGCTCTGAAATAAATTATCAAAATAAATTGTGAAGCTGCTAGTAAAACAGAAAAACAGCGTTTATTCCCATTGGTTACATTACTTATTTTACAGTTAAAAAACAAAAACTACTGTTCAGATTCAATCTGAGCAGAAACCAGGTTTGGATAAAAAAAACAAAACAACCAAAAAACTTCATTATATAATTGCATTGGCTTAGGATGAATTTGTTTTCGATTCCATACTGTGAGGTATAATGGTAGTGAAATAGCAGTGTTTGTACCACACAAAACAGTTCAAGAAATTTAGATTGATATCCTCAAAAGTTCAATAACAGCATTTATTAGAAAAAAGCAAAGCTAGTCTTATGGGTTTACTGCATGTGAAAGCTCTTTCACCCTCTAATGGTTGAGAACAACAGATTTCCTTTTCAAAGAGTCCTCAATGGCTGCACTTAATACACAGCAGAGACTGAATTCACTTTGTTACGGGAAACAACGCAGTACTACGAAAAGTAGAGGACAATAATCCTAAAATCCCATACAACTCTGGTAAATTTTACTTAACACTGTCAAAACTACAGATGACCATTTTGAGAGAAGGAAAAAAAATGGCAGACTTTGCTTTTAAAATAGCTTTTTCCATAAATGTCACCTCACACAGTTCTTTAACCTTCATAAAACAGGCACCTGTGTGGATGAGAGTCAAAAGACTGAACAGAGAGCACAAATTGTCCTCAATCATACATGAGATCTGTTCAGGTATAGAAAAACAAAAACAATGGAAGGAAAGAACTGAGCATCTTCAGAAACCAAAGGAAGGGTTAGGAAGCATAACCATGGCCATTGGCCTAACTACACTTTTCTATTGTACCTCTCATACATGAAAAGTTGATTTAACACTTCACATCTGTAATACAATTGGTTCTCTCTCTCATAGCACAGGAATGACATGTGACTGTTGACTGATCATCCCAGTAGATGTCATCTACCAAGACTACGTTTCATAAATAAATAAATATTCCCATATAATCTACTTAAAGCACCTGTCCAAAGAAAACCCTTCACCAGGCATACTAAACATCACACAGGAATTATTCCTAGAGCTGTAGTTTTTAAGTGCTTGAAATCTGCAAGGGGGAAAAAGAAAAATGACATTATATTCTTCTAAAATAAAGTAAAACCAAAGTTTAAACTGAAAACGGTATAGCAAACTATCCGGTCTTTTTAAAGTAGTAAAAGTTAAGATTTTAATTGTTTATGCAGGCACAAAAACTGAAGCCATGCATTTCTTCTGGGTCTATTATAATTTTTGACCCATGATTCACATCATGGCAGCTAACCCTCTCCTTCACCTCACAGAAAGCAGATGCAAAAAGATCACGTTTTGTTAAGCTAGCAAAACAATGGCGAACCATCAATACGAGGCCAGTTTCTTTAAATTACATTCTGTACATTATTTATACTTGATTTGTACTATACAATATAAACCATCATCACAGATGCACTGTACTATTACACCGACACACTGTGCTTTCATTTTAGCCCAAAAATGGTTTGTCAATTTCCCCGCCGCCTTCTGTATAAGGGAACATTTTTTAAAACTAGTGGGCATTTATAATACATGCATGACTTTAAGATGTTTCGGTCATGCTATGAAGGTTTTAATGACCTTCTGTATAACCTGGCCACAGCCTGGGCAAGGAGCATGAAATTTGTGCAGCTTGCGGGCACAGGGGAAACAGGTGATCAAGTGAGCTGTGCGGCCGTGGATGATGTTGCCGTTTCGCGGCCGCACTCGGCACAGTTTGCAGGGTTCCAGTATGGCCTCTGGTTGGCATTCCGTCTCCATGTCCAGTGTGTCCTGGCTGTCTCCCTCTGAGCTCTCCTGTAAGTGATGGTGAAGCTGGGAAGGACCCTTTCCTTTAGACGAGGAAGCGGACGATGGGGGGATGTTTCTAGCGACGTGGTGTGAGGGGAGGACGAGGGGGTCAGACACAGTCCTAAGGCAGTCAGGCATGTCGATTCCATCATCATCCTCGTCTTCATCCCTCTCAGGACGTGAACTGGAGGCGGGGATGTCTGGCACGGAGATGGAGTGCACAAGACGAGGACAATCCTTGTACCAGTCTTTCCGCAGAGCCCAACAGCGCATACAATACCTCTGAAGAGGGGTGTTAAATTTACGGCACTCTGAACACTGCCACGCATCCTGCCAAAAGAACAGGTCATTTGAATTAGATATGCCTTCTATGTATGTACAACTAATTTAGAACATAAACAGAAAAGTACAGAGATGACAAATTCAAATATACACAAAGAATTATTTAAATCTAACCCTATAAATATTAATTTCATGACACAAAACTATTCAAAACTTTGGGAAAAAGTTTTATTAAGCAAGCATGCATAAAATTGATCAGAAGTGACAGTTAAGACATTTATAATGTTGCAAAGGGTTTTTAATTAGAAATTAATCCTGTTCTTTTGAGGCTTTTATTCAAAGAATCCTGAAAAAAACTAAATCACTGTTTTACTGTTTGTTTGATTTGAACAAACAAACAAACAAACAAACAAAAAAAGCAGCAAACCGTTTTTAAAATATTAATATAATAAGTGAAAAGAAGGTTTCTTGAGCACCAAATCAGCATTTAATAATAATTATTTCCAAAGGATCATATGACACTGAAGACTGGAGTAATGGCTGGTGAATTCAGCTTTGCCATCACAGGAATACATTACATATATTCAATATCTAAAATATTTTAAAATTGGAAATAATATTTCACAGTACTACTGTTTACACTGTATTTTTGATCAAATAAATGCAGACTCATTGGGCAGAAAAGATTTCTTTCAAAAACAGTAAAAAAAAGTCTATATTTTAGGTAGGTAAGTCAACATCAGAATTGGCCATTTGAAAATGGTTAATCACTAATAAAGAACAACAAAAGCACTATTTTTCTTATACGTATACCTGTGTGGAGATCTCAGTATCAGTGTCATCACTTAAACACTGAGAGTCATCATCCCAATCTTCTTGCATCTGAAAGTGAAAATGAATTGCATGTAGCTCGTAATGATGACTCAATCTTAAAACGATACAGTCAATAAAGAAAAAAACAACATAGAAAAAGTAACATTACTTTTCTGTCATCTTTACTATCTTTCCCGGTCTCCTCTTCTTCATGTGGAGACTCTGCGTCACTTCCCTGCTCCAGCACTGCCTCCATCTCCACACTCACTTGCTCGCTCTCTGCCTCATTCAGGAACCAAAGATCATCTGTGGTGTCAGAAACAATGGCCGTGTCCTCGTCCTGTCCGGGAGAGAGCTGTTCCCTCAGTCTAGTTGTGTGACAGTCTCACTACAATGACTACTGAGTTTTTTTTTCAAATTCTTGTTTTTCTTCATGAAAACAACCATATGAACTATGTTCTGGGTATCGTGCCCTCTTACTTGATTGGTGTGAATATCAGTTGAACAGTTGCTCCGGCGAGTGTAATTACTTCGCAGGTTACCCAGAAACCACCAGGGCAACCCAGAAAGGTCCCACTCTTCCAGAGTAACGTCCAGCTTTGGCCGTTTGCAAGCAGACCTGGGCAAGCAATCTAAGGAATCTGTAAAGATAAATCAATATCTGATCTTAAAATACATATTCCGATGAGTGATAACAATATTCATTACATTGTCTAAAGTGTGTTTGGTGTTTCATGCTGACCTTCATCAGGATCACGTGGCCTGCGTTGTGAGCAGCTCTGTGTTGCACCAGTGCTGGAACTACCAGCAATGAGAGCCTGTTCAGAGCTAATCGACCTACTGGAAACCTACATGTAAGGGAAAACTGGAATCAGCATACAGTAATGACGTGACACTCGGTAGGACAGCAGTTCCTTCACAGCAGGTGCCTGTGGGTGTGGCAACAAAAGGCCAAGTTCTCACAAGTTGAGGAAGGGGGGAAAAAAATAGGACGTTTCTAAAAAGGCTGCTTAGGATGGGTCACAAACGACGGAGATATTAGACACCGCTGCAGCTGTAAGTGCAATTAAATTAGCAACAAACAAGTAGACACCTGGTATCTAAATTATATCTCACCAATAATACTAGTAATGTGTAATTACTAGTTTTAAAAAAAAAGCCAATCCTAAATAACACCTTTTAAAGTTCATATTATTAGCATAAATCACTCAAAGCCTTTATATTTAAGGTCTAACACAAATTAGCACAAATGCATGATGGTACCAGGCACCTCATCCCAGACTGCCTTTTCCAACTCCGCCTAACTTCATTCCACCAACTCACAACCGAAAACCGTCATGCCAATGGTGTTAAATGTGGATGGGAGTATGACAGAGGGGAAGGGGAGAAAAGGGCCAGTGAACTGAGAAGGAAGCTGCAGTCCTTCCGAAAGAAGCAACGACGCAGAGAAGGAAACTCTGAGCGACAAACAGAGACAGGTACTCTGTCCCCCAGCAGCCAGGCCCATGCTGGTGGCTTCTCCGGAAGGACCACCAGGTCAAGCCGGCCGTGGGGAAGTACAGAGACGGTGCCACTCTGTACAGATACGGCTGGCGGAGACAGCTGCCACCCTCCCCTTTGTGGCAAACAAGCTACTGATCATGATGCAATTCTACATACAAAAATTGCATTGTAGCAAAAGTCTGAGCAACTACAATGCACAGAAAAGATATGAAAGCTTGAGGAAACAATAAGAGACATTAAAGTAACATTGATTAGAGCATATATTTAAAAAATTGAAAAAACTGACAAATGTAAAAGGCTGCAAGTACTGTATGGTTGCTGAAAACGCAGCCATATAATGAAAAAAAAAAAACAAATAAAAAAAAACAACAACAATACATTTTGTACCCAAAATGCCCTGCATAAAGCACTTTTGTCAGCCTTTAATTTAAAAAGAAATCACAGAATTAATCAATAAATTAGATTAATCATGACAGGATTCATTTGATTTTCTGATCAATTGTTTGCCATGAAGAGGAGTAGAGGACACTGTTTCTCCTGTGCACCATGCTGTAGTTTTACCTGACCAGGATCTTCACTTGGAGACTCATTAGAATCCTTGCAGACTGAAAGATTCTTTGCTGCATCTGTATTTCAAATAAGACACAGTAACAAAACAAACAAAAGAAAAAAAACTGCCCTTTATTCACCAAGCACACCTCAAGCACACTTGGCCCAAACGTAATGCCTGAATCTGTGGTGGAAAATGGTGTTCATAATAAATATGATTTTTATTATTTCATCTTTTATTTAACCTAGTCAAGTATATAACTTGAAGTCAAGATTCTGTATGAAGATTGAACAGTACACTAACCTGATAATACAATGACAAATTTAGGGGGAAAAACAAAAAAATAAGTTTTTACATACTCACTGTAGCACACACATCACATCACATTCACTCACACACACACACACACCTTAAAATGAAAGGTGGGGCTAATCAAAATGAGAGAAAGTAAGAGAGTAAAATGGCTAAATGACAGCATGACAAGTCATTCAAGATCATTCAAAATATGCAACTCCACGAGATCAAATTCAACAAGAAGAAGAATGGACTTACCCGAATTATTCAAAATAAACAAATTCCTCTTCAACATCTCATACACAGGGCTACGAATGGAAGAAAAGAAAGATGTAAATATCTGATATATGTTAATTATTTCAAGGTATTCAGAGTTAGCTGTTAAAGGGGTAATTCACCCAAAAAAGACCACTCTGTCACCATTTACTCAGTCTCATGTTGTTCTAAACTTACATGACTTTCTTCTACAGAACATAAAAAGATATTTTGAAGAATGTTGGTTTTGGTGACAAGTGACTTCCATGTAAGGAATAATTGACGACAGGCCGTTGAATTATTAGAAAAATAATGCACACCCAAGGTGGTGATGCGGCCACGACGCGAAGTGTCAACGGCCTGGAGTCAATTATTCCGCTTATACTACGGTTACCACACCTCAAGACATCGATCAGATGATATATTTCAAGGGATTTGTCCAGTTTTTGTACTAAAATCGCTATTGTGAGTAGGATTATTTCTTCCGCATCTCGTCCAACGCCTCCCTTGCTAATTCCAAAACGGCATTTTAGACCTAGTAACGGAGGCTTGATCCATTGATAGTA
>JAUZSZ010000112.1:19457289-19470107 GCA_034780575.1 Labeobarbus marequensis | reverse complement strand
AGCTGTCCCTTCATTACTAAATGGAACAGAGCGATGATCTAAAATGTAATTAAGGACACGGTGTGGAGTAAATGTCAATGGTAGAATGATCCAACAGAGCCCATATGCTGAAGTGGAGATGAGAAGCCTGCTGGTGTTTGCTTAGCAGGACAACAGCGAAGCTTAATCTCACCTTGCGCAGACGAAGGTGAAATAAGACAGCCTTGATGGCATGACAAACTGGTTTATGATAAAATATCACAATATCAGTGTCACTGGGTAGGAGGAATGTAGAGCCATTCTGTAAAATGGACTGCTTATTCAGTGAGCATATGTGAATAACTTTAAAAGGTCAACATGATGGCACAGCGTTTCCTTAGATAAGCTATGTCACCTTCAGTGCCATGCAAGTATCTTAGATCAACAGTTTCTTATTATTCTAACTGAAGTAATTAAAAACAATCTAAGAATTTGATGTGAAAGTTGACACATTTAATAAGGTTAGTGGGGGGAAAAAATGACAATTTAAGAAACATAGTGGGAAATTAAATCTGTATTAGTTATATACAGCAACTTCTTTTCAGTTAATTGTTATATCTAACTCTTTTCTAGTCAAAGAGCACTTTATGCTGAGAGTTGTCTAAGCGAGAGAACATCTGTAACTTTGTCCAGATTGGGGAACTGTGATGTTTAATTTTATGCTTTTTTTTTTTTTTTTGCATTTTGCATTAAAAAGGACAGATTTTTATTTGTATATGCTGTCAACTATAGTTTTTAGAAAGAAAATCGGAATCTGCAAAAATTGGTATCGGCAGGTCACTCTTACAAAAAAAATAAAATAAAAAAATAATTCGGACATCGGAATTGGCCAGGGGAATTGAAATCGGTGCATCTCTAATCTTAATTCCGAAGACGAACAAATCTTTTTCGGGTTTGGAACGACATGGGGGTAGTAAGCTGTAGGCTTATACAGGTGAAACATGTTTGAATCCAGCTTGCAACAGTATCCAATCCCAACCCTTTTTTGACTATCTGTATGAATTAATGTGTCAGAAAGGCCTAAAAAGTACCATTTTGTAGGGATTAAAAAACATTTTCGTTAAAGAATATTATGGGTTTTGTTTGCTTGTTGGTTGACTTTCTATTCTCATAATAAACACAGGGTACAGAAAAAAAAATGCATACAATTTATAAAACTATATAAAACAATTGAGATTATTACAAGATAAAAATTCTAAAATGAGTTTAGGTGATACCCAAGTATTGCCGTCAAACATATTTCTGAGAAACCGTTGACTGATTGCATTTAAAGCAATGAATATTCCAGGTTAAACGCAAGATAAAGTTAAGATATCTGTGTTATGCTGTTGACTACCACAGAAAATAATTTTTACTAACCATACAGTCAACAAGCAAGTAAATAAGTACATGAGTAAACAAAAAAGGTAAATAAATAATATGTAAAGTAAAAATTTTTTTTTATAAATAAGTATATAAATATAAACCTTGTAACTGGCATAAATAACTTGTATTCAACCCAAAATATTCCCACAAGAAATTAATATTTAGGTAGTGAATTTGAAGGTCAGCCATGAAACCAAAGACTGAAAAACATTCCAAAAAACGTCAGGGACAAAGTACCAAAAATGCTTAAATCAGGAAAAGGGGACACTGTTGGCTGAATTATCCAGCAGTAGAAACGTCAAATTACCAAAACACTGCCTAGAAAAACCCACCCCACAAGACTCTCCTCTTCAAAAGCAGACTGGATATGAAACCACAAAGCAGTGAACAATCACAGAGCTCAGTAGAAGAGAACAAAATAAATTGACCCATCTCAAAAGCTCTGCATAAAGCTGGCACGTATCTGAGGGTGGCACAAAAGCAGGCATTACTCAAAAGGAACTATGCAAAGCATGTCCGGAGCTTGCCGCAAATGCCCACGTGACCCAGCTGTGACGTAAGAAGAGAGTTTGTGGTCAGATGACAAGATGATAGAGCTTTTTTAAAGCACGTGTAAAGCACAACACTTCCCACAAACATAACACCGTGCCTGAAGTGAAGTATGGTGGTGTGGAGTCATGCTGTTGGGATCCTTTCAGCTAAATATTTAAAGCTTTCATTGCGGAAAAGGATTCAACATATATTTTAAACCTGAAATATGCAACAGATTTCAGTTTAGTTTTCCTGTAAATAATAGTTCCTAATATGCATCAATTAAGAGTTTCAGTGCTTTGAAGTAAAACTATCAAAACAATGGTAATGTAATTTAGTTCAAATAAAGAATTGACTACATGTCTAACTGATTTTGCAATGTGTCTCAATGCTTCCTGCATCAAGCGGTCGTGCATGCGTGGGTGTAGATCTTCATTGCTTCTTACCCTCGATAGGTGAGGTCTTGAGCCTGCGGCAGATCCCTTGCACATCTCCGTAGCATTCTGCAATCTTGTTGACTGCCTCACCACTGCGGAGCTCCATAAGCTCGCGGAGCTGCATCATCGTGCAGCCAAAGTCCCCTTCGTGGTCGACCTCGGCGACAGAGTTCCCTGGCGGGTGGTCTGCAGTGTTGTTAGCCATTTTGACACCTTGAGGTTCAGTCACGCCTCAGGACGTGAGACTTCTGACAATTCGTTGGTAAACGTAAGACTGGGTGATACAGGAATGCTTCAGGTAAGTGTTACAGTGTTCCCAAGTTCAACGGGTCTTTCTGTGTGTTTGCCGAGACGTTGCGCAGAACTGTCTTGAGAGCAAACGAGCATCAGAGGAAGCGTTTCTGAAGGGAATGATCCAGGTCGGACATGTTACCGCAGCAGCAAGGCATTAAAGGGATGGACTGTAGACTCAAGACGCACCAAACTGAAAAAGAGAGATAAACAGACAGGTTTTAAATTATTTTGCAAAATCAACAGAAAAACGGCCTAATTTCTAAGAACGTTGTGTGAAAGAACAGACAGGAAATGTTGACACCATCTAAATAACTAGAACCCCTTGTGCTTGTGAATGAAGCATTGTGTTTTGATAAAACAGTGGGAAAAAGACAAAATGTTACGAAACAGTCAGAGTTACCCCCCCCCCCCACCACACACAGACACACACACACACAGCAGCTCTACAAACTTCCTCATGCAGTTGACCAATCACAACATGCAGATGCAACCCATATAAGGTACCTAGTTTGCACATCATATGGGAATCTCTAACTCAGACCCAGATTCTGTCCATCGCAGTCATAAATAAATCATTAACCCAGAGGAATCCATAGTTTGGGAGCAAATTAAAGTGTTTACTGTTTTGCCACCAGTCTCCAAGCAGAAGGGAGTAGGAGGGAAACAGAGAGGTAGAAAGAGAGAGGGCAGTGGGTTCAAAATAGGCTGGGGAAGGAAAAAAAATAAATAAATAACTCCACTCGTATCTGAGATAAGGGGGTCTGTGTTAATGTGAGATAGGAGAGCTTCCAACTTCGTCGGGTTTTCTTATACACACGGAATATGAAAAATAGAGATTACTCTTTGATGTGTGCTTGCAGTGATCCGAGATGAAATTTTGGACTGGGATTCATCTACCAGCGCCACGGCCAATTTCCCACTATCACACTCGTACAGTCAGTGATGGTAGCCATAAAAAGCGAAGCACTGATTACTGGAAAGCCCTGAGGTGGATTTTAACCCAGATTGGATTACAGTCCACTCCTCCTTCAGCCTCACTGTACACAGCACTGACCTCTTAACCTCTAACGGAGGAGACATCAGCCCATGGTAGTTTTATTCTGATCAGAGTGACCCAATTCTGATGAACAGTTTAACTACTGAGGTCAATGATTCTCGCCTCTCTTTAGTATTATTTTAACCTTGGCACATGAGATCTCATCATAGTTTAAAGTAGTTTAAAGTGAGGTCTGATTTTAAAAACATATTCATTGTTCTATGTATAAGTGTGTGTTTGAGCAAACCACATTAGTCAGGTCAGAATACAGCATATTGAGTTCTAACATTAGTACTAATGTAACAGATGTCTGTAAATGTCGAAATGTGTAGATGCCACCTGAACAAGCGCTACAGTGTTTCAAAAACAAATGTCATCCATTGCCCAAGGCATTGAGAGAGGCCATTACCGAGCCTTCAGATTAGCAGAGCACAAAAAATGTTTGAGTGCTTCTGTGGAAAAGAAGAAGAAAAAAAAAAGAAAAAAAAAAAATTTGTATAAAGCAATGTCATGCCATACTGAAGAGGACACACCCAAGTTCATCTCTGATAACAGGAATAGAAGGGTGTTTTTTATAAAAACCTAGCAATTACATAGAAGTTTTCAACACCAGAGAAAAAAAATAAATAAAAATCACCAATATTCCATGCATGCAAGTCCATGCATTTGATCAAAAATACAGTAAAACTGTAAAACATTTGTACAACTTAAAATAACTTTTCTATTTTTCTATTTGAAAACGTAATTTATTCCTGTGATATCAAAGCCAAATTTTAAGCATCACTCTAGTTTGCAGTGTCACATGATTCTTTAGAAATCATTCTATGCTAATCTGATGTGCAAGAATCATTACTTATTATCATCTTTTATTTGAAATGCAAATTAGAATGAAATGCATTAGTATCTTTACTGTCATGTCTGACCAATTTAATGTATCCTTGCTAAACAAAAGCAAGCAATTCATTTCTTTAAAATATATACAGTTCTTTAAAATATATATAAAATGTCTGTACACACATACTGAGCCCAAACTTTTTACTTTTACACATTAAAGGGATAATTCACACAAAAATAAGTGTATGTCTTCTGCCACGAAGATGCAAAATTCTCAAAACACTAAGACAGCTAACTCCACTACAGGAGGAAGAGCATCTTATTACAGGCAGGGTTCCTAAGACTGAAAAACTCCACCTAGCAAAGTTTGAGACTCACATTCTCATATTCTCTGTATATCAAGAGTGAAGACTCATCTGTTTAGTCAGAGACATACAGTAAACTCCCAGTCTGTTTCTAATCCTGCTAAACTAGTTTTTTTCCATTCCTTTTCACCACTCACAACTTGGAAAACCCATCCCAATGTTTACCAGCCCCTGTAACTCCCAGACCATCAACTCAACACCCATCAACCCATCACCTGCTTCAATAATGTCTGCATATTTCATAAAATCTTATTCTATTAAAATATGAAGGAATTTATGTACACAATAATTCAAGTTGGTGGAGTGGTGAAGGTACAGAAGTTTTACTGACTTCCTCCTGCTCAACTAGAAAAAGCAACAGCATACCTCGCCTCAAAAAGCTGCCTGATTTGAGACATCATTTAATGTCTGCAGCACAAACACCTTGACTTAGTTACACAACACCGTTTAAGAAATAGCTTTAGGAGTTTGTTCAGATTTCTAAAGCCAAGTATGAGCAATAGTAATAGTGATACTTGCCTTAGCAAACACCACTAATTCAGATGCTTCTCGCAAGACTGTGATTAACATGCCAGCACTACAATTAGTTGTTGCACTGTATGACCTAGGGTGAAAAATGCTGTTAAATGATGCTTAGTGTATGCAAAGCTATTTTCTAAAGAGAGGAAAAAAAAAAAAAAAACTAACAATGCAAGTTGAAAAGACAAAAAAAAAAAATCCTATTTCAATTGCACAGCATACACGTGATCGTGAAATTGAAAAAAAAAAAGAAATCTTTAAACACTCTTTACACAAAACAGCAACCAAGGCAAACATTTTCACACCTTTGAATGCTTTTGCACTTTTGTTTCTCTACACTAGATTCAGTGAATCAAGGATATTACAAGGTCTCTTTCACACTTATGTAGGCAAGCATACTTCAACTCAAGCACTGCATAACACTACCCAGGGTGAAGTATAAAGCTGTCAAATTGCAATTTTCAGCAGGTGTAACTCAAGAAATCAGTGTAGTCCAGTGACATGGTGCCAAAACCACAAAGCAATGCAAATCACTCCACCCTTTATTGCCTATGTAACATTGTTGAGATTCTCATGGCACCTTTTTACACTGAAACATCACCTGTGAAAAACAATATCCTACTATACAAGTGGGTGGTACAACATTCTATGAAAAATACAACAAGATAACTACTAGCCTCTTGCCAAGGTCATACTGATAAACCAATCTGACAACAGACCTTTTATGTGAAGGCCTGAGAGTTGAACTGACTTTCGCCTAAGAACTGTACAATTTATCACGCAGTCCCTGAGGTGCATTTAACAAATAATTTTAAAATGCTCTCCTACAATGCATTTAGAGGATGAGCTCAGCCCAAAGATCCATTTGCATGCCTCAAAATGAAAGAGCAACAGGCTGAAGCAACAAGGCCTGGCATACAAACCCAGCATTTTCGTTCTGGGTGTAGATTTGGTGTATGTGCAACCAAACAGGTCCAAAGGTTGTCACAACACGGCTGACAGTTTTTAATATATGTGAAAAGAAAAAGGCTACTATGAGCCAGTCCACGTGAGCACAACTTAAATATTTATTATCTTTATTTGAATGATCACAATACTGTTTTTGTTGTTGTTGTTGTTGTTTAATCAAAAACACACAGCATAATCAGTGTAGATTGATTTACAAAATAAATGACTCTTATGGGCTAGTTCTTTTAATGAATATTTTCAAAATAAATCTGAAATATTGCCCTGCAAAAATTGCAGCATTAACAGAGAATTGCCTTCAAATAGAAGCAATAGAGACCATAACAATAATACACCCAAACAAATCTGAAAAATGATGTAAACTAGAATTTAATCAAATCTGGAAATGTACATCAACACTCAGTCCTTATCCATTTATCCATTTCTACCCATGTGTGTATTTTTTAAAAACTCAAATATATTAGTATTCTTAAATTACGCAAGCACTCATAATGCATTTATACTGAGACGGCCTTTTTGTTTTAATCAATATGCCTTGGCACAAATTGCATATTAAAAAAAAAATATGCTGCAAATCCAGCATAGAAAGTCTGACTTAAAAAACATCAGCAACAACATGTCAAGGGAGGAGTTGAGTGACCTCACTTCCTACAAATAAGTATTTATGTTCATCTTCACTATGACAGCAGTCTCCATGATGAATGAAGCTACAAACATCTGACTGCAAAGCAGAATAATGTTCTGGCGGGATGACACAATGTCCTGGAGGACCTCTTGCAATGATCCACATTTACTACAAAAAGTACTGCCTATAGAAAGTTCATTAGTAAACTGTAGCGAGTCAAAATAGATTTGGAAGCTCATTTGAGTAGTGATGGTCTACATTAATGCATTTTCACCCTGCAGCAGTCACCAGACACACGGTTAAACAAAAAGAGAGGTCGGCTCTACTTAAAATCTCAGCGGTGGCGGAAGTGTAAATGGAGAAGAGGGTGCACTAAGTAGTTCACACTCCGCATCCCAGTGTGAGTGTGAGGAGGATGGTAAGACACTGAGAGGATTAAAGCATCTGAGCTCAGGCTGAATGTGTGGATCGAGCTGGAGAGGATGATGAAGGGTGGGGAGCGGTTGCGGTGGTGATGGAGGGCGGCTGCCGAGACACGGGGGAGTGCAAAAGTAGGTGGGGACATCCGGGTGAGCGGAAGATGCCAAAGAAAGGGAGAGAGGAAGGAAATAAGAACGAGGCATTGCTGTGAGATTAAAGCGTATGAGCAGTCACTAGTAGGCAGCAGATGTAAATCATGGCCACATCTGTTTTCTTCCACTGTCCTGCAGCAGCGGTGCCAGCACAGGCCTTTAGGCCACATATCCGCCTCCACTCCGCTGGGGCTCTGCAACACCACAAACCCTGCACTGCCTCACCACCTCTTCGGTCTTTCTTTCTTTCCTCTCACTCTGTCTGTCGGGTTTTTATGAGAGTGAGTCACCAGTCTACATTGTATCTCAAAAGTTTGAGTAAAACATGCAAGTTAGTGTGCATCTAAAAGAAGAGAAAACATCTCAGTTCCCTGCAGATGAAGCCGTTTTATACTGTCAGTGTCTAAAAATTACAATAATGCTCTTCTTCAGTGCTGAAATGTCTGTCGAGCACAGTCTGTCAGCCATTACCAAAAACCCAATAATGCTTGCTTTATCGTTTTAGACTGAGTGTGGTTGTTTTTATCTGGCATTAATCAGGAAGTGAATTAGATTAGCCAGCTATGTAGTTCGCCTATCAAAAGTGTGTGGTAGAGAGCGAGACTGAAGTCTCAACTGATTTTTTTTTTTGTATTTTAACTAAATATGGCTCCAGGGAGATGCAACGAAGCAAAGTAGGCCAGTCTAAGCCATCAATGCCGGAGGGGCGAATCAAACAGTGCACTCCCAATAATTAAAGGCGGAGCACCGGATGCAGACAGCTATTAAATTACCCCTGAAAGGATGAAGTTCAATTCAGGTAAGACGAAGGGGAAGCCATTTACAGGAAGTAAAAGGACGACGATTTATTTTTGAGCATTGGCTTCGTTTGTAATACACAAAAACATCTATTTGGATCAGGGAAATGGCTTGGAGGGCTCACAGACATCCAGCAGCTCCCTGGGGAGAGTGAGACAAATGGTGCGCAAATAAACAAACTACGCCAGCAACTAGTGAACTCTCATTTTGTAATGTTGGAAAAGCAACAGATGCCCAGAAATGACTATACAGTCATTTTTAACCCTATAAAGAGAGTGTTGACCGGTCAATAGCACCTCGATGGTGGATGTCATCCCTATTCCCCTTTCTAACCGGGGCTGTACATTGCTGGACAGACAGGTCATCCATCTTTGCTTCCCTCAGCTCCTAAATTTCAGCTTTTCATTCATCAGACGCCTCTGGGTCCCTGACAGGGAGAGCGAGAACCAAATAAGCTGTGGCTGAAATAGATGACAAGGAAGCTTGATCGGAAAAAAGGACGATAGTGGATGTGCATCAAAGCAGACAAGGATTGTCTTTTTTTTTAGAATGCATAGCTGCAAAGCGACTGCAAGAGACAGATACTGAGACATTTTGACAGAGGTGAAGACAGCAGGATGTGAGACAGAAAGGAAGGCATGCTGAACAGACAGATGGGGTGTATAGAAAAGGAAAGAAAAAAAGGGACAGAAAATGAATGTGCTGGGTTGTGTGAGTGTGTGTGTGTGTAACAGGGGGCGTGTAATTGGATGCGGCTGGGAGCGAAACACTCTGTCTCTGTGTGTCGAGGCGTCGGCCTGTGCCCACCCTTCCTCTGACTGCAGCCACACCTGCCTTGCATACTAAAGCGGCAGAATGCGGAGCCCTGGACCCAGCTGCTCGCTCTGCACCAATCCAGCCGACTCGCGCTCACTTGCTGCACACAAAAAAAACATTAACTGAATCTATTTCTGAATTCATTTACTATTTGTAAATGAGTACAACCACATTCCCTGTGAAACTGGAATGTATTTTTTGCTAAGTTGCATGTTCAACAAACAGCCCTCACATTAAGCTTCAATTCAACCTTGTTCAAACCCCCCCACCCCCACCCCTCTATACATCACATTTACACAAAATGTTTTTTAATAAAAAATATTGGGTAAATTTGATCAAAAGTGACTGTAAAGAATTTCACATAATTTCAAAATATTCTATTTTATATAAATTACGTTCTTTTGAACTTTTTTGAACTTGCATTAAATAATCTTAAAATATGAATCTTGAAATAACAAAAATTAAAAGAAGTGAAAGGAGAAGATAAATCATATTACAATGATTTGTAAAGGATCATGTGACAGAAGACTGGGGTAACAGCTGCTGAAAATTAAGTCATAAGAATAAAATGTATTTAAATATTTTAATATTTCACAATATTACTGTTTTTATTGTATTTTGATCAAACAGATATAGCCTTATTGAGCATTAAAGAGACTCCTTTCAAAGACAGTTTATAAAAAATAAAAAAAAAAAAAAAACTTACTGACCCAAACTGTAAATTATAAATATGAAGCATTACATGAGGGTAAGAGGATGCAACCACTCATAAAACACCAAGAATTCCCTCGCAACAAGAATGCCCTAGCAAGCACTCCGAGCACCCGAGCAAGTGCATAGTAACACACTAAAAAAACACTTAGAAGCCCTAGCAAGTTTTGCACTGGCCAGCAGCACTCATACTTTGTTTTACTGTCATTTCAATTAGAAATGGACAACATCCCGTTTATGTATAGTGGATGGGTTGGGAGGAACAGCCACACCCATCTCTCTCTGTGTGCATACTGTGAGTGTGTGTGTGCTGGGGTTGGCATGAACACTGATTCATTGCCATAAACAGCTTGGCTCCCTGGAAAAGGCCACACCCTGTCTGCAGTCACATGACCCAAGGGAAGTAGGACATCCCTTACACAATCTCAGACTCTGTCATAGCTCTCCTAAAAGACGGAAGCAAGGAAAAATGGGAGAGAGAGAGAGAGAGAGAGAGAGAGAGAGAGAGAGAGAGAGAGAGAGAGAAAGAGTGATTGCGGGGGTGGGGGGGGCTGTTTTTGAGCTGTTTGAGCTGCTTTTGCGTTCTTGTCATTTCACGAGCAACATGCTGAATTCACTGAGGCATCGAGCACAGATAGCGAGTGCCGTACCAAACCTTTGTGTAAACAACCAGGTCGGTAGAAAGCAATTAAACCCACCATTAGCAGAGCGTGGGTATCAGGAGATATCATGCCACAGGAGCATAAGTAAGAATAAATACACAAATCAAACATGGAAGAGAAAAAAATTAAAAAATAAAACCAGCCAAAAGGCCTGAGGGTGGAGGTGTAGCTGGAGGGGAGAGATGGACTGCATACAGGTGCAAACAAGGCAAAGACGCCAACTGTTTCTCCAATCCTGATCTCCGCTCTGCCTGTACAACTGAGAAAAGAATTTGTTTCGCAGTCTAACACCAAATCTTAACCAAACGGAACATGCTCAAATTTCAACAACAAGCAATTCATCTGTCCAAAATGCTATGTGATGAGACCCAATCAATGTTTTCCATAATGCTAATCCAAGCGTAATAGCTTGAATTGTTTTCCTAGTGGAACTTCAAGGATTTGTCATATAATATCCAACGTTTCTCAGCTTCCACAATCAGGATCTCCTCATCCATGTTATGAATGAGGAGCGGTAGGGAGATTAAGGATGCACCAATATTAAAATAGTGTTACCAAGGCTGCAGTTATTTGGTAAAAACAGTAATCTGAAACATTGTTACAACTCTAAATAACTTTTCTATTTGAATATATTTTACATTTTTAATTTGTTCCTGCGATCGCAAAACTGAATTTTCTGAAGGATAGCCAGGAACTCACCGCACCTTCAAACCAGTCCAAATGAGATGCATAGACAAACAGGTAAAACACCTGAAGTCTGCACAGTCAAGTATTGTTTATATCTTGCATTTGATGACTTGTTTTTTTGGTAGAGTGTGCAGACTTTTTCAAGTGTTCTACTTTTTAAAAGATGCATTTTCAGCAGTCATTTCTCCAGCCTTCAGTGTCACATGATCCTTCAAAAATCATTTAAATATGCCGATTTGGTGCATTAAACCTACCAGCTACTACCGGTTTTAATGCTGCAAAATGTAAACCCAGTGACTGACAAACAGGAGCAGATCAGCCAGGGAGCCGGCGCTGACAAACAGCAATGTACTGAGATTTAAACCGGCAGAAACAAACTATTCAGAGGGCCCAGAAACCGTAGTGGTGCCCTTCCTGACAAAACACATTGTTGCTCATCACGGTCATGGCTAGTTATTTCAAAAACTCTGAATAAGACAAAAGCTTGTCACTTTATCACATCACATCTGATGAGTCACGTTGAGTTTAACCTCATGCACTAGCAATGGACAAGTTAGCCTGTCATTTGCAAGAGAGGGGCACATGCTGTGAAAAGAGAAACAAAATCATGTACAATCATTAGAAGCATTAGTGGTAATGAACCTTATTATAACTTCCATTAGAGTCTGCAGTATGTTTCTGCTCCTAGAGCTACAAAAGCCCCTCCACCAGCCCTTGAGAAGTCGTCTACCCAGAATTCAAGGGTTTCTCAAAAGAAAATGTATTCATTTTCACAACAATAGCACAACAGGGTTGGGCCGATAGACGATACCATCGTCCATCGCCGATGGCTGACAGACATCACGGTGTTGAGCCGGCCTCGTGATTCCCCCCTCCCCCTCCCGCAATCCGCCGCACCCCAATACCGTGTTCGGAAAGAAAATTAAGAGTACAACGGAACCCCTAAAGAGAATAAATAGCCTACGAGATCGGAGGATAAAAAAAATATATATTTCAATACTTTCTCTCGCAATTATATCGTTGGGTAATTATACTGTAAATAAATCGGGGAGCCACTATTAATATGCAGGGCACTGAAATGGCTTTCGAATGCACGCTCTCATTTTACTTTCACTTTCGAGATTCGCAATCAAACGGACTCTATAATACAGAGTGGCAGTACTTACCACACAATTTACAAGATTAGATGTTTGTCAGTGGTGGATCTGCAAATCAATCGCCATTGTCCTATCAGTCATCTCTCCTTACTCTGTGTATGTGGTAAGTGAACTTTCATGTAGGCTATTGTAATGTAACAGGCTACCGCTATCAAGCGGCTAATCATGTCCCTTTAGTGTCTCCGTAAAACACGTTATTTGTTTTCTGTGCCTTTCCGAATACGGAGTCACGCTTCGGGCACACCCCTAACCACGCCCCCGATGTCATCGTCCATCACGATGTTTCACTGTAGACATTGTCCGATGCCAATTTGGTAGACATCGCCCAAACCTATAGCACAAGAGCTTGTCTAATAAGCTCTCACTAGATGGCTAACACTGTGTGGTCCTTTCTTGTTTTTCTCCTATACCCACAGACATAATAC
>JAUZSZ010000112.1:19348017-19358255 GCA_034780575.1 Labeobarbus marequensis | reverse complement strand
CATTATGTGAATGCTTGGCTAAAGAGATGTGTCTTTAATCTGGATTTAAACAGAGAGAGTGTGTCTGAACCCCGAACATAATAATAATGTGAATGAGATAGCCTAATTAAGATTACAAATCTGTTCAATAGCAATTTATATTAGTAACTGTTTACTCACACATTTATGATCATACACCTCATGACATTACACAACTTACACCAAACATTTACATTTTTGAATTTCAAAAATGGTCTACTTGGCAGGTAAAGTGTATTTTATGTAAAAAAAAAAAAAAAAAAAATCAGGTCTAAAAATTTATTATGCATGTTATAAAAACCTTTTAAAAAAGTATAAAAAACTTGCTAATTATTTGGCTCAGTGTTAGTCAGCAATTATTAAAACTTCTACCAAAATGATAGCTGTGCTTTGGGGTAAGATGTGTCATTTTTTAAACAAAAATAAAATTATTTTTTTTTGATAAATGAAATAAAAATTTATTTACTTTATTCAAATATATTGAATATTAAACCTTTAATGTGAAGGAAATTATTATTAAATAAACATCCAGAAATATAACTGGTGTATTAGTTTTAGCTCTCTATGTGTATCATATAAAAAATAAGTGGCACATGCAGTGATGCCAAGTCCGCAGTTTTCCCATGGAATTGGGCTACTTTAACACTGTTGCCGTGGGTTGTTTTCATGTCCACGGGTTGAAGTGACCCCAATATTATGATATTTAGCCCCTGGAAAGCCAATTTTACAAGCTGGAAACACCGCCAAAAAAATTTACTTTACCCCCAAGAAAACCCCCCCTTGGAACACGATCTTTACTGGGGAAACACTACTGGGCTACTCTTGAGTAGGAATTGGGTGGTTTTGTTGTGAAAACCTGGCAACCCTGGTGGCACATCTTATCCCACTCTCCTTTACATTTACTGCAGGGAGTGACCCTGCTTAATAGAATGTAAACTACTTCCCTCAGAGATTCAGATATCACAGCAATGAGTGAGTTTGTCTTCATGTTGGAGGCTGGAGGGAGCATGTGTTTTTGTGTGTGTGTGTGTGTGTGTGTGTGTGTGTGTGTGTCTTGTTCAGGCGGGGGCTCGACTCAATTATTCGATGGCTCTGGGCAGCTGAAAGGAGGATGGATGCGTGTTTTAAACATTCCTCTTGCCTTAGCCCCTCTCCTCACCTACTACCACAAACACACACACACACACACACACACACACACACACACACGGACTGCTGAAATACACCCCCCCACAGCATATGAACCTATCTGTGGCCCCTCCCACCCCTGAATCATGTGGGAGGGAAGCCCGCAGGTCCTTTCAGTGATGAGATCAATGGATGAGCTCAGGCAGAATGCAAGGTCACCTTCATGGACCCAGCGCAGAGCGGGAGAGAAACAGAGAGACGGCGATGTAGAATCCGTGACATTAAAGCAGGTGCACGCTTAGCCCTTGTCGCAGCAACGCGACGTGTTTTCAAAATCATTGTTTACAAAAGCGCTTCATTTCTTTGCTTTCTCATCTCAGACACTCCTGCTTTTCATGTACCAATTAGTCGCTGGTAGTGCTCGGGCTTCAAACACCCCTTCCCTCCCTCACTGTAAACGCTCCTGCAGCCGCAGGGAAAGGGATCGAGTTTTATCTCGTCTTTATTCATCAAGTGAGTCACTGGCAATGGCTGCCTGGAAGAGGTTAAAAAAAGAGTCATATGCGACAGAGGAGAGGAGGGATGATATAAGCCCTCCTGAAATCAAATAACATTGGAAGGATCATTCGGGTGAGGAGAATAGAGCCCAAAAAAAGGAGAGGAAGAGGAGGAGAAATCGTACCGATCGTAAAGCTTGACCGTACTGGGCGATTAGCAGCGCTTAGCCTCGCTCTCTATCTCTTCCGCTCATTGATAGACTGCAGACCAGTGGCTTTCAGCTAGTGGGCTGTGAACCAAAAATTGGTTGTGGGCTTGTTCTGACAGATTTACGAATAGCAGGGGATCTGAATGCAATAGAAACGGTTTCCATATCTTTTGTTGTTAATGTCAAAGGCCACAAATCAGTATTTGGACGCAAATTCATCTCTCAGTTGAGGAGAAGCTACTCAAATTATACAGATGCCAACATGAACAGGCTGCATCATCCTCAAACCATGAACAAAATGACATGTGAATGCTATAGAGCTATGATGACAGTCCTGTCCAGTTTTTCAAAAGGAAATAATGTGGCCTGAACACAGCAATCTTAAAAAATGAGTACTATTGCATAATAATTCATCAAAAATATAGTCCCTCTTATGCTGTTTTTGCATGTACAAAATTGTTCATTTAAAGGGACAGTTCACCCAAAAATGAAATTTCTGTCACTATTTACACACCCTCATGTTGTTCCATGTTTTCATTAGTATATGTCATGTTGGGCCTATACAGTTCATGGTAGAAAATATTGGGTTCAATTCAAGTTAAACTCAATCAACGACATTTGTGGAATAATTTTGATCACAATCATTTCTATGCAAAAATTTACAATGGAAGTGAATGGGGCCAATATTTGGAGCAAAAATGTGAAGCTTAGAATTTTATAAAATCACTTACAATAATTTATCTTCTAAAACTTTAGCAATATTTTAGCTCCAGTATTGTTCTTGCCAAATTTATGGATTTTAAACTGTCAAACTGTCATTCCAACAAGATTGTAAAATTGGATTTAACTTTACAGAGAAAGTGTCAAGTAATTTTTTTTTTTTACACGTTTCCACATTTTTTTTACACTGCAAATGGACTTAACTTGTATTTAACCTGGAATATTCCTGAAATTAATGTTTGATTTTAAGGACAGTTTTGTTTAATTCTGTGTGTTAAACAATTTTGTTATTGCGCCAGGTTGCCTCTTTGTCATATATACATATATAAAGAAACAAACCATTTGAGAACTATCGCTGTTGTTCTCATTGCCATGAAAAAGAGCCAAACTGTAATTTTCTACAGTTGTGTTACAGTTGTTTGGGCAGAAATCTGGGCTTCATTCAAAATGTGGTATTAAATGGATCTGTGTGGGATGTTTGCAGTGAAGACCTGTGCGGCACTTTGTCCAATTGGACATCGTGCTTATGGCATAGCTTCACAACCGAAAGAATGAGCGCACACATTTTGGTGTGTGAAAACCTGTTCATGCTCATGGTATTACATTTGTTGTGTCTTTACAGGTGCTTAACATCCAGTGCAAATAATCTAGGAGTATCTTTACATTGTGCTCATGGGTAAATGTCAAACTATAAATATTTGACAGTTGCTAAGTAACCTCAGAAACCACCTGCAGTGGTACATGAACGAATTGATTTACAAATAGATGCAGCTGAGTAGTCACTGTATATACGTCCTGAAAACTGTTGAATGGGAAACAGAGAGAGAGCAAATCAAGCAAATGTGTAGCGTTATTAATAAAGAACAGTGCATTCTTAAACACCGTTAGCATGAGATTAAATGACAAAAACACCTGACAGATGGAGCTGAGTGTCTATAGAAATGCAGAAATTTGTTACAGCAGACGGAAAGTACTGGAGAATGGCGCCACATTGTGGTGAAAATTGAAAATCAGCTGTAGTAGTACACTATACTGTTGCTCTGGCTTCCTTTGTCATGACTTATCAATGTCTGTGTTCCAAAACCTAGTGACCTGCCTACAAAGACATTTTAAGGCATCATAGGCATGCTCACAACATGAAGCGTGTTCCAAAAGGTAGCTATATGATTATGCTGCCTTCTTATGAACAAACCGTAAAGCAGCATTACATATATCCTTCATGCAGAAGTAAATCCCAGAATATATTGCAATGCCATTAGAGAAAAAATACCCCCCAAATGGTGGTTGAATCAAAAAATGGTAATTTACATAGAATTCATTCAATAAAGAGAATGTTACAAAAATGTGCCTGTGGTGACATTTCCGCAAAATTATATTATATTGCCTGCTGCACATTTCACAACAATTTTCAAGTGAAATGTCCAGTGAGTGGTGCTAAAAGTGTGTTCAGTTTTATTTGACACTGAAGACCGTGGTTGTTGTATATATTGTACTGGTGAGCGACGCTAAAAGGTTAATGCTCTACTGCATTTGAAAACCAAGTGCTCCACATCACAAGTGCAGTGCTGTACCAGGTGAGCTACTGAGCAAGTTTACTATATCAGAAATATCATACATATGGAGCTGGTTATGTGATGCAAATGTCAAAATGCATTAGTTTATAAACCAAGTGCTATGGCAAAAGCATTTTGTGGTCACAGAACTGTGCAAACGGTCTCTATTAATTGATAATCTGCCCCTTAATCATAATTTGTGTACAAGGGAATAAATGTTGTTGGAGTTTTACTGCCTCTAGCGTATATTTTAGCTGGAAACTCCAGTGAATTGTATGTATAGCTACATTTTTGGAGTTTTGTAGGTAGAGGCACGTTTGATGTTGTTTGAAATAGTTAAACTGATTTATACATGACTAATGAATTGACCATTTTAGCACATATTTGTGTGTGTGCTATTTATGTATATGGTTATTTGACCAACAGTTTATTAGCATAGCAACATACCAAACAATGTTAAAATTAACTGTGAGTTGCGTCTCCTGTTTTTGCAGTGTTGCTGCCTATGACGGTTTCAAATTGGTCACTTATTCTGCCTTTTCATTTAGGATTATGCCTATGGTAGCTCACTGGATTTTGAAACAGAGCCATTTTGTAGGCTACTTGGACTGTAATGAGTGCAAAGTCACTAAATGCCTACCTAGCGTGACTGGCTAAATAAGAACTTACTTGGAATTTAAAAGATAGATATTGATTGCCTAGATATTGATATAGTGACATTTTAAAGTATTTGATCTTTTTGCTCCAAATTATTTTGCTGTGGTCACAGAGGAGTTTTGAAGTTCAGAAAATACACACATACACGCACAAATTGCGGAAAATTGGGTGACGCTGTCCTAGACTGGAGTCCCTATAGGTAGTCGTGGTAAGCAGACATAAGCATGGGCGTAAAGATTGATGTCTACAGGGTTTCCATCAAGCCTGATGTCCTCCAGGGCTTTCCGTATGTAGTTTATGTCGTGGGTGTTGCAGAAAGTAGCTTGGCCTATGCTCTGTATATTGTTGTTCTAGAGGAAGAGAGACAAGCAGCATTAAATCTGAGGGAATTATTTGTTAGAATAGTGAGAATAGCAGGAACTGTTTTTTACCTGCAGGTGGAGCACTCGTAGGTTCTCAGGGAGGGGTATGGGAATGTAGTCTAACTTGTTGTTTGACAGGTACAGGAATTGCAGTTCCTTCATCTTCTACTCAAGAGAGGAAATGAACACAAACAAGATAAGATTATCAAGCTCCATGTGTTGTTTGTAATTTGTCAGTGGAAACGTAATTATTTGGTGAGGATAAAAAGAAATAAAAAGGCATAATGTCATGGTTTGTTTTTAGATAATGTATCTTCAATATAAGAAAATTATGTTTTACTACATTGGCAGTTTTTTTTTCTTTTTTTTTCACTCATTTGAAGTGTAAACCTGGGGAGAAAAAAAAATCCTTTTTTACACTTCATATAAGGGATACATAAGGTACAAAGGTGTTCCTTTTTAAAAGTTATAAAAAGTGATAGCTTTTGTAGAGAGTGTATTAAAGATACATTCTTATCCACCTTTTTCTTGCCGTAAAAATGGGCGCAGTTATTTGTAAATTCTATGGGTTGCATCGTCGTCCAGCTATTTTAAGGTGTACAAAACAGTTCGTTTTGCTGCCTGATATTGAAAATTTGAGTGTCTTACGATATTATTTTAATGTACTATCTCAATTATGAACACATATGGTTTGTAGTGCAAACAGTTTTACCATTTACTGCACGTTGGTATTCTTCTCGGCTAATGAACCGGAAGTCTCACCCATAGGCTTACTTCCGCGTTGAAGAAAAAGGTGGATATCTAATATATTCTAATATTCAGTGTTGCTTATCAAGTAAATTCATCTTATTTTAAGGATTTTTAGATATTTTTACCGGAAAACAAGACTGAAAGGAGTTATTAAAACAATTTTGTTTGTTTGTTTGTTTTATTTTTGCTCTTAAAGCAGAATGAAAATTACTATTCAACAGTTTGGGTTCAGTAAGTTTTTATTTTTTATTTTTATTTTTTTTACTTTCATTCAGCAAGGATGCATTAAATTGACCAAAAGTGACAGATCATTTATAATTTGTAATTTATAAGACATTTATGTTTTAAATAAATGCTCAAACATTCTATCCCTCAAATAATCCTAAAAAAAAATATCACAATTTCTACAAAAATTCTAAGTGGCAAAATTTTCAACACTGATAGTAATAAGAAATGTTTCTTGAGCAAATCAGCATATTAGAATGGTTTCTAAAAAATTCTTACCAAACCCAAACTTTTGAATGGTTGTGTACATACCATAAAGGCCTCTGCATGCATGCCTGAACTCCTCAGCTGGTTATTGCGAACGTCGATGTGTTTGAGGGTCGCTGGGAGTTCTGGAAGGGCCTGGATGTTGTTATCAGCCAATATGAGATCCTGAAGCTGAAGCATTGAACGAAAAGCATCCTCGTTCACTTTACTTATCTGGTTTCCACTCAGGTCGATCCTTTTTAGCTGATCTGAGAACAGCATTAAGTGCAGTTTTCTTAAACTGTAATTCAGTTGTATTCATAATACAATTAAGTCTTAAATCTAGATTCTTCATTAGCTAACTATCTATGCATTTTATTCCTGATGTAAACTGTGTAATACAGCATGTGTTTGAAAAACCACATTTGTATTTGCAAGAAAGAAGAAGTCTCTTTGAGTCTTACTGAGATTTATGAAATCTGTGGCCCTGACCTCCGTGATCTTGTTGAAGCGAGCATAGAAGTGTGTGGTTTCTTTAGGGAGAGGGGGAATCTGAGTCAGATCTGAGTCATCACAATACACACTGCCACTGATACACACACACAGCAGGCAGGAGGGCATGCCTGCAGTAGAGAAGGAGAGAGGAACATATTATGACGGTTTACACCACTAGAGGGCGAAGATTCACAATAGAAAACACAACAGTTTTTATCCCTTTCAAACAAATTATCCATCTACCTAAGCCTGTGTCAGGCCCAAACAGGCTCGGACCATGGAAGTCTAGAGTGGAAGGGACAGGTGACTTTGTCGGACGGGGCGGCAGTGTCACTTCCTCCACATAGTCCTCTGGAAGAACTATAGCAGGTGGCTGAGTGACTGCTGGAGGAGGAGCCAGCATCCCAACCTCAGTCAGTGAGAAGAAAGAGAGGTCAGACAAAATGAACTCACAGAACATAACAACATACATAAACATGTTCATAGTGACTCTTTCTTAAAAGGATAGTTCACCCAAAAAGCTACAAATTGTTTACTAACCCTAATGTCATTCCAAACCTGTATGACTGACTTTCTTCTGTGGAACACACAAGGTGATATTGTTTTTTGAAAAATGCCTTTACTCCATACAACCAAATGCCTTTTGTCCATACAACCAAAGTCCCTGGGTTCAAATTTTGGTTCCCAGCCTTCTTCTGCTGCATGTTCCTTTAGAAAGATTTGGTAATACTTGAGTCATTACTAGTGGGTTACTAGTGGGTTCATTTTAGAATTAATTATTCATTATGCATAATTCACAGTAATTATGGACCTGCATACAGTAGTTCTCCAGGATATGTATAAAAAATAGTAGTTATTGATTAGCTAATAGTGAACTTCCAGTTTCAACTGAGCGCTATTACTTATTAAATCGTTCATCAGAGTTTCTTGTTAGGTAATAGTAGTTACTACAACGTTAGTAGTGCATTAGCCATTGGTTCCTGTGTAGTAGTAGTTATTCATTAACGACGGAACATAATTCTAAAGTGTTACCTTATGCCCCTTCACTCTGATTATGTAGTAAAACATAGTTTGATGTTCCGCCTAACATCCTAACTTTCTCCTTTTGTGCCCAGTGGAAGTCATACAGGTTTGGAACAACATGATGATGAGTAAATGATGACAGAATTGACAAACTCTTGAAACCTCCCCTCACCTCCTCATCCAGGTCATCGTAATCATAGGTCAGTCCATACGTGTTTAGCTCCCATGTGTTTGAGTCATCATAATTCTCCAGGTCATATGCTGCAGGGCCCAAAGTAACTGGAGGGGCACTTAGACTGGAGCCCATCAGGGTCCAAACAAGGTATAGTGCCATCTATAGTAGACAAAGTGAATGATCTGTGTAGATGTACTTAGTCCTTTGTCATTGTGGATTTGCGCCTCCATTTGAGACTTCTTATGGATTCAACATCACTGAGCGTCAAATTAATCCACATTTTGGCATTTTATACTCTAACTTTCTTATTATCTGAAAAGTGAGCTCTCGTTTTGTCGTTCTGAAAATGTCTTCTTTTTTTCTCCCAGGGATTTTATGACCGTCCACAGGAGCTCTTTGTCTACAGCCCTGTATGCCTGTCACACCAGTGTTTGTTAAACCTTGAAGGTCATTCTTTCTGCCTGCCTAGACACGTAAATCCATAATAGCCAGAAACATTGCACAAAATAACAGCGTGCAAGTTCATAAACTTTAGACCCACCACGTATCTGAAAACAAAACATAAAGTGGTTGTGTGGTTTGCAACATTAATCTATCAGACAGTTGTATTTGGGTATGGAACGTGGCCCAACCAAAAGAGTTTTGTAAAGAAGACTATTTGCTTTAGTCGCTGACAAGGGTGTGCAAGCTAAAGTATGGGTTTTCTGCAGATATATCTTCATCAATGAATCCTCTGGAGTCGCTTTTGAAAAAGGATCTAAATAACCTACCAAATATAACATAATAAATCCAAGTGACGCATCTTCCTCTGTATTGAATCAACACAGATGGAGTCTATAATGCACATCTACATGGTCAACAATGCTGTGTAATCGAGGACAACACCAACCTTACTTTCCCATAAACTCCTAACAGCTCCAGTCGGACACATCAGTATTCAGAGCTCTCCTGGGCCTATTCAATTACTCACGTAACTTTGTTTTAAAATATTAAGAATAAGACCAATTACCAAGAAGTCTTCACACAGCAGGAAGGGGAAAAAGAAACCTACCTTTGATGTTTGTCTGTGAATAGCCATGGCCCAAGAGCAGATCTTAGGGGAAAAGTGGTATGGAAGCTGGCCCTGTGTTCTTCTGAGGTTTAAGCAATGAATAACTGACCCAGGATTGAGGACACGAGCAGGTTATGTGAGGGGGAGAGGTGGGAACTCAGCTGGGGGATGGCCAGGTCAGTTTAATCAGCTGTCACTAATTCTACACCCCTGTCAATGTTGTAGTCTCAGAGTCAGTCTGGTTTGGTAATTTACCACTTCCTACCAGCAGGTTATTATTATCATGTGGTTTTCAGACGTGTGTCCTAGCGAGATGCAAGGATTCTTGTTTTTGGCACTATGTTTTATAATGTTTTGGTGTTCTAGAAGACAATTTCCGATTCCTGGAAGCATCTTGATTTGTTTTGGGAGTGGTCAGTACACCCTTGTGGTTTCCAGTCAATTTAATCTTACAGTTTTTAGACCTCTTAATATAATAGTGAGAAATGAGAAGAAAATCTGAGTAATTGTTTGACTTGATTTGACTGAACACCCTTTAAAGTCTGATTTAAACTAATGGACTTAATGTTATTTCATGCTGTATTAAGCAGGTCGGTGAGGTCAGCTGTTTGTGATTTGACTCGGACTGATGTCCAGTAGCAAACCTAGTGGACGACCTTTGACATCGTCTGATTTTTTACTGGCGTCTGCCTGACGAGACGCAAACAGACACTCCTGCTTCATTCTTGCGTCACTTCTCAATTAGCAGCTCTGTTGCAGATATTAGACATTCCTTTGCTAAATGCTTTGTACAGATGATGAAGAAGGAGCTCAGGAGGACGCACTGATTAACAACAGTGGAGAAAACTTTTCCCAGGAGTAGTTTTGTAAAGATTTTTGTTCAAGTTTTTGAAAGAAATGTCTTGATACAATATACAATAAAAATTGTAATATTGTTACGCTTGGTGGCGGCATCTCCGAGTACTTCGGGCAGAACAGAGTTGTGTAGTATGAGTGGCTCATGAATTAAGTCTGGGGAACAAATTCTTAATTCGTGGCCATGATATAGTCCTTACCTATGCTATAAATAGCCTCACCTATGAGAAATATTAATTATGTTTCTGTGTGATGAACGTAAATAGTGGTCCTC
>JAUZSZ010000112.1:19286196-19299437 GCA_034780575.1 Labeobarbus marequensis | reverse complement strand
AAGTGAAAGAAACATACTCACTCTGAAACTCTGTGATTGTGATCATGGTTTTCGCTTTGTTGTTCCTCTTGGCTCAGATTTCCCGGTTTCAGTTCCTCGGTTTTTACAGGTTTGTGTCTTGCAAACAAATGCTTGACTTTTGAACCCTACCATAGGGTGAACATTAACCAAAACTATTAGACTGATGAGAGAGAACGCTTTGCCTGATGATCACTTTATCTCATCTACACTCTATCACAGTCCATTCACTCATCCACAGAAGCATGTTTCCACTCTGTCATCTGCCCTCATTTCCTTACCTTGCATCCCACAGCTGACAGCTTGCCACCCTAAACAACACCCTTTCACAACTTGTTAATATCCCCTGCCCTTTGATCACTTTAATGTATGCATTATTAGCATGACAAATAATTGTAAACTATGCAAAACACCACACACACACACACACAAAAAAAAAGTTTACAGTTTTGGTGACAATGTAAACAAAATTATTATATGGCTTGTTGGAATACTTGGACCTTATTGGTCAAGAGCAGCACTCTATGAAAGCTTGTTCCCATCACAGAATTTAAATAAATAAAAAAGATAATTGCGACTTTTTTTCTTACAATTACAAGTATATATCTCACAATTCAGAGGTTATTCTCAGAACTGAGAGTTTATATCTTGCAACTGTTATTGTAATTGCAAGTGTATAACTTACATCTCAGTTCTTATTTTTTACCCTCAGTTTACATCTGAATTTTTTTTTCTCAAAATTATAAATTTAAATCTCACAATTCTGTTCTGCCACTCTCTCCCTCATAATCCCAATTTTTCTCTTTGTTTAGAGTTTACATCTTGCATTCTTTTTTTTTTTTGTTGTTGTTGTTGTGACTTTTGTTACTTTATATCTCACAATTCAGATATTGGTATTCTTCAGAATTGCGAGATATAAACTCACAGTCACGAGGTATAAACTCACAATTCCTGAGTTAATGTCTTACAATTCTAAGTTTATATCTCACAATGCTTTTTTTTCTTTCGCAATGCATCCACAGTATTCAGAGGTCAAATATTTCACTAATATACTCTTTTGCCCATAGCAATGCCGTTTATCAGTCCGAAACCAAAGCTGCGTTCATGTCTTTTTGTATCACACCACAGATTTGTTCGCTTTTATTTCATGCAAACACAACTGCTGCCATATTATGTCTCTGTTATCAAGTGTAGAGAGTCTTGAAGGACTTCAGTATTAATATTACTGTAAAATTATACTGTATCAGTGTTATAAATATACAAATAAAGAATAATTTTAACTAAAATCAATTTGTGTCCACAAATTTATTTATTTGATGAAGAGACCTTAAAGAGGTCATATGATGCAATTTTTCCTTTTCTGTAGTGTGTTATGTAGCTGTTTGTGCATGTATAAGATCTGCAAAGTTACAAAGCTCAAAGTCTCTCACAAAAGGATTTATTCTATCTAAAAGAGAAGGCTGATCCAGACCAGGCTAAAACGCCTCATTAAAACACGGCCTACCGCATTGAAAAATAATGTGTTTTTTGAATATTAAAGCATGTCAACATATTCTGTTACACCAAATACACAAAATAATGATCTTTAAAAAAGCATCATATGACCCCTTTAAATGGATTGCTGCTTAAATGCCTAAAATAAGGTTTGTGGTTGACACAATTCCAAGATTTTTATTCTATGACATAATACTTCAGTATGTAGTGCTGTTACTAACAGGTGGCTAAATGGAACTACAGAGGTTGTTGGGGGGATTAAACATCATCATGCCGAACAGGAAAACTCATCTAGTCACTAGTCTACTTTTTGTTGTGTTTGTAATTGCGCTCATGCAAACTACTGTAACTCAAACTTTCCAACTTGTAGATAAGACTTGAGTTGTCGGAAGCTTAATGGTGGTGACAGTGTCATGTGACTTTGTCATGTGGTGCATTTTATTTATAACGTAATATAAATTTTATATGTCTGGAAATTGTATATGCTTCAAAATTCATAAATGCTGTTAAGATTATCTAGATGAACAAAATGTGTAAGAATCATAAACCTTTGTTGGTCACAGAGTGATTATCAAAAGCCAGTGAAAAATTCTGCTGGCTTTTTGTGGAGGCAATCAGGGTGATGCTAAATGACAGATAGATGGAGTCTGAAGATGCCTGGCATGGAAATTTGAATTTCATTCGTTTTTTTAAGTTGTAAGGACACATCATGCATCATCATTTTTCAGCTTTTATTTACTTTCAGTGAAATTTACTGTTATAGTCAAAATACTGCCTTATGGACCTTAGTCAGGATATTTAATTTTTTCAGCTTTTCAAATTAAAAACAAAGCTGTGATAAATAGATATGATGTCTTAAAGGGATAGTTCACGCAAAAATGAAAATTCTGACATCATTTACTTACCTTTGTGTCGCTCCAAACTGTCGTGGACCACAAAAGATAATTTAACCAAACAGTTACAAACAAAAAAACATTTATCTTCTTTTTGGTTCCACAGAAGAATGAAAGTCAGTTTTTTAATGACGTGAGGGTGAGTTAATATTTAAAAAATATATTTTTGGGTGAACTATCCTTGTAAGGTCCTGTCACCTTTTTTTTAAAAGATGTACATCTATCCCTCACAGTAAAATATTTTAAAAAATACTTCAGCAGTAATACACACTGGAATTCTACTATATTGAATGTTTTATTTTAGTCTACAAAAACACATTTCTTTTTAATTTTTTTAAATCACTCTCTTGATGTTTAACATAGGATAAGGTGTCTGTAAAGAGGGGTGGTTGAGGTTGAGGGGACCAGGGAACTCATGGGACCATGACTCTGCACGTGGTTGATTGACAGGTTGTCCTAGAAGATTATTGTGCACAAAAGTACTCTGTCCAGTCATGGCTTGATATGTGAATGTGCAAATCACACTTGACATATTAACCTCATGAGAGGATTTACAGAAGAAATTTAAGGCAAGCCAGACAAAATGCTTGAAGTCAATAGTTTAGTGTGATAATTTTGAAAATTAAGCTTATCATGGCCGGGTGTGTAAAAGCTAATCCTCAAATTACATCATTACAGCCTGTGAGTTTGGCACAAGAAAGGCTTAGTCTGCTCACACTGTGACTATCACAGGGACTTGACAGATTGTGTACAGTAGTCTATACATTATTTACATGACTGAATAAGACAGTAACATCTGATACACTTTTTTCACTTTGTCTGGTAACATTATCCAAAATGTAGCATTCTGTTAACTACAACACAAACAACAGGCATATAAAAAACTAAACTAAAGCAAACACACTTCTAAAGGCTGGAATACACTACATGACTTTTGCCCTGATTTCCCCCCGATTTACTGTCTGGAGAAGTCGACGCTAGTCGCCAAAAGTCAGAGTCAGTCTGCAGATTTGAGCTGACAAGATTTCATGGAAAATCACTTAGTGTATGATGTTCACACTCTCTGATTTTTCAACTTCAGACTTTGATTCCATCCGGTCGGAGGAGGTCAAACATGTTTGATATTTTGAGCATATTTTAGAACACATATTGTTTTCATTTGTCACACGTCTCCTAACAACAAGACGTGCATTTCTGCATGAATTTGCTGTGGTCGGGATGACTTTGAAGTCTGTTAGTGTGTGATACCCAGTTTGTCAAAATTCGGTAAGTATGTGATGTCTGGTGGCATTTGGTACAACCTTGTGTGACTTGTTTTGGATTGTAGCTCAAGTTGCTGCTAAAAAGTGGTCTCTGAGTCACTGGACATGTGTCGAGGTAAATGACATTGAGGAGTTACACGGTGACAATGCATTTAAGGCAAAGTGTCACTCTGACTCTAACTAGGGCGCGAGCAACACTATTTGTTGAGCTCTAAATGACAATAATCTCTTTTAACAGGTAGTCAGTTCCTTACATTATGAATGCAGTTAGTCATTTCAAAGAAGCCCACTTAAACATAAAGATGTGAAACATGACACATGATATTGCAAGAATACAAAATGTTGAGTAAATTTGGACAGTGTAATCCAGATACTGTGTAATTTTACCTCAAGCATGTGTCTAGAAATCTGATTGCTGTGTGAGAGGAAAGCGCTCTAGCTTTGCATGTGATGACCACAGACAATAACACTGGCTAAAAATGGAAACAGTCGAGAGATTAAATATGTCTTTCTGAGTTGACAAGGATTTACAATTTTCTGCTTTTGCCCAAATGTTGTTTTCTCCCCAAAGCATCAGCATTTCCTGTTTTTCCTTTTTTTTCATGACTACAGTGAAATAACTACAGTGGCAATGTGATTCCATCATCAGGAAGTTAAGATATCACAACCGTACTTTAGTATACTGTAAAAAGAAAAATTATGCTATACTGTCTGATTAGACTTTTACCAATGGCATTTGTTCATGTAACAAAGTGTATCAAGGTTGATTTATTCATAAAGGATGTTTTTCACTTAAATAAAAGCAGTTAAAACTGATGTCACCACATGCATCACATTTTCTTCACTAGACTGTGGGCTTCGTCATGATGTGTTCCAGTGGTATTATTTTTTCATTTATATTATTATTTTTTTTGTAGATCCTGTGCCTTGTCTGAAGACTCAAGAGAGTACAGTACAGTAGCTTGTCAGTTTTAATTACCATAACAGGTCTCATCTGATGCCGAAGACTTTTCTATATTTCTATACTGCCTGATGTCCTTGAAAGACCCCTTGGATTGAAATAGCTCAATGTCAGCAACACTTTGTATATCACACCACCTTTAAGCCTTTAAAGTCCTTTCATGTCCTTTCATAAACGTAAATATTTGGCTTTCTGTTTGGGAACCTCCTGTTCCAGTCATTGTTAAACAATGGCAAACAAATCTATCTATATTAAAAAAAACGTCAACCCCTCATTTCTGTTACATAAGATTTAATCTGTGGGCAAAGTTGGTGATGTTTAGGATCATCTGTATTAGAGGGCTGTAGCAGTGAATCATGTGGCTCGCGCTGTATCGGACCTCCGCGAGGCGCTGATCACGAGAGGAATGGGCATACGGTACACGTGGCTGGATGCGCAGAAATCTCTTCAAAATGCCAACATTTTCGGTCATGTACAAGGGAGCAGTCATGATTAGCAGGTAAAAACCTTTGTTTGGTAATTTTGTGTTAGTTGAGCTGCATTATGACTCGTTTTTTCAGCCCATTAGCTCCAGTGAGCAATAAGCACTCGAGCGGTCTTGAGAGAAGCGTCGACATAACGCGGGTCTTCACTTTGTCCGCTACTGACGGTTTTAGTGACTTTTGGGTACTTTGTGGTACCTGTGCTGTGCTCAGGTGTGTCACTAACAAAGTGTATTCGTGGACTTACTAATATAAGTGGTGAGAGTATGGAAAACGTGAGCAAAATGTGTTGAACGACGGTTACTTCGTTCATTCTTATAGCCTATAGAAACTGCATTGCCAGCATACACTTTGGCAAAGGGCGTATTTGATTTCATTCGCACGCTATGCTTTGAAGAATCCACAACACTATAAAGGATGTAGGCTACTATTAATGTGCTCTAATCGCCCGGAGATTATAATTTATTCGTGCGTACTCACTAAATCCATTCATACATACCTCATGGAATTCCTGAAATTTTGTTATGCTAAATTCGTTTTTGTTTTAGACCAGAGGTTTGTAAACTTTTTGATGGCAAAAACCCACCCAAAATGATGATCCATTTTCAAGGGACCCACTTTCATGTACAAAGACCATATGAGCAATATATTAAGCATGATATTTAGGACTACACGTTTTTTGCTAAATTAAATAATTGGCTTTTATATCTCCATTACTCTAAAAACCAAAATATATCATTCAGATATAGGTAATCTGGAAAATATTTACTTTGTATTAAGGTAACTGTATTTTAATGTTAACATGTTCATTTACATTCAAGTGCTTTTTACCGTATGTATTGAAAACATATCCCGTGAGCAAACCAAAAAAAAAAAAAAAACGTACTAAATATTCTTGGATGTATGTATAAACATTTGATGAATTCTCAGAAACCCATAATCTCAGGATTTCTGACCAGTTTTTGAATAAAAAATTTGGTAAATGTGATAAATGATAGCGTTAATTAAGCATATTTAACTAACATAATTAAATCATTGCATTGCATTTTTTTTATCATAAGGTGCCGGGTTAACTTGAACAGCCATAAAAAGATATTTTTGTTTTATTTCCACTGACACTATTTTAAATGTCTGTTTTAGTGGGTGCTGTGCTGGGGACTTGGACACTCACTCTCTGTTACGTAACTCTTGTGAAACATGTTTAGACTGAATTGTATCCTCAGACGAATTCTTAAGTTCAAACAATCTGAAGTACAATTTCAAGGACATTGCAGTGAGCTTGTAGGAAAAGTTGAATCGTGGTGGACACATGTAATCTTTCTGGTGTAGTGCTGGCAACTCACTGAAAAACAAAATGCCCAAAGAATGTCAGTGTCCTGATATATTGCCTACTCTTTCAACTGCATGAAAACAGAGTTTCCACTGCCAAAGGGTTGAGTTTCTTTAATAAATTACTTAATTTTATTGAATGAATTAAATACAACATAATCACTGTTATGTAACTGAGTTCTCAAAAATCAGAATCACACAGATTCTGAGTTCATGAGAAAGAGTCCATTTTAGGAGCCTGTCCAAAGCAGGACATGCTAAATAATTTATACTGATTACCCACTGGAATGGACTGGTCTTGATATTAATAACAGTCCACAGGCACAGCGTGTAGAGAAAATTCACCCCACAAAAACTCACAGTGTAATTTTTTTTTTTTTTACAATATTCAGATATGAATTGAGTCATCAGCTTTAAATTTAACAGAATTTCAAGTTTGTTTCACATTAAAAGGTTACTCTAAACATAAGCCTCACTAAGTTCTAAGTTACTAAGTTTCCCATGCTCTAACATGGATGAAATAATGCTTTTTTTCCATCCTACACAGGACACTTATGGGTCCATATGGAGTAGATCGAGCTGTGCATTCTATGGAGTTTACAGACTGTGAGAATGGATTAGGTAAGTCCTTCAAAGCACATTAATTTCACTGTACATATGTGTGTTTTTATTTTTTAATTGACCAAATATTCCATCAGATCTTCTATCAGAACACTCTGTCTTCAATCTTTGTGGGCCACCTTAGAAATCACATTTTAATGAATGCTCTCTTAGAAGGATGTGGATTGAGGGTTATTAAGAAATATTCAAGACATAAGAAGGGTATGGAGTGTCATGTCTTCTAGTCCATTTTAATGAGGCCTATTGTACAGAATGCGTCTCTGTTTTCTAATGGCCATGGGGAAGTGAAATAAGGTGTAAGGCGGAGTCTCTGAGCAAACCGATGGGATCGGTTTAGGGTACGGCTGTTTTTCAGTCTTTCGCTGTCTTTGTTATATTTATTCCACAGCCTGATCTCTCACTTCACAATAGATCAAAAACATTATTTGAAGGCAGCTCTAAGCTCCTTAAACCTGTCCTTCTTACATCCCAACTTGCACAGTCAACAATCCATTGTGTTACAAGATGATTCTGTTTTAGAAGACATTTCCATGAGACTCAGGAAGTGGGTCTCTGAATAAAAACAGCACCAGTAAATCAAATATTTTACAATGCATATTTGCAGTGCTATCATTTACAGACTTAAGTGTGACACTGTCATAAACATTCAAGGTTTTTTCCAGGACACAGTCCTAACTTTGCATTTATTTTTGAGTAAAATGAAATTTTTTGAGTTTGAGTTTAGTACAGAACACCCTTTGTGGATAACCGGGTTGCAGTTCTTCTCATTAAAGTGTTTCCAACTCTGAAGATTTATCTTGAAGTGAATCTATTAAAATGCAATACCAGCTCAAAACTCAATTAGTGCCAATACATTGTCTGTCTATTAATACCAGATAAGCCTGAAGCAAAAAGAAGATATTTATTATTCCATGAGTGTGACTAAACTGTGTGACCAAAAGCGAATCTAAAGCATCTGTACTGTCCGTCAAGGGAAGTGTCTTTTTAGCATGTTTTCAGTTTCTGAACTGCCTGCTAATGAATCTTCCACAGGTATGGGTGTGAAAGATGCTCATCTCATTAAAGGCTTTCAATGTGTAGGTGGCATCAAAGCTCGTTCATGTTGTTTCAACAGTTAATGGCCTGACAACATTGATTTGCAGTTGCTCTCTTACAAACGGGATCTGCCATTCTTTCACACTGCACAATGAGTTTATTCAGTGTAACTGCTTTTAGATGGACCCCAAGATTATCAATTTTCTTTTTACATGTTATTGGTCTTATTGTGAACAAATTCATCCATGCAATTTTTTTTTTTTTTTTTTGATCACATAATTTTTAATCAAAATATCATACTTGGGTCTTTGGGTGAAAAGTCAGATTTCTCTCATTTCGCCTGCTTAAATCCAGCCCCTTTCTTACAGTTAGCCTTAAGCTCACATTCAAATCTTCCTCCATCCCGTCAACAACCGATGAATAGAACCAAGTCCCCGCCCTTCAGTTTCACTTGGATGTAAGACACAATACGGAAGAAAACTCTGTCGCTATTTCTGTTTTGTCACAACTTCAGTATTTTTTTGGACTGGACTAGTCTTGTTCTTAAAGGGATAGTTCACCCAGAAATGAAAATTCTGTCATTAATTACTCACCTCATGTCGTTCCAAAATGATTAGACCTTCATTCATTTTGGATCACAAATTAAGATATTTTTAATGAAATCCAAGAGCTTTCTGACCCTGGATAAACAGTAATGCAACTGACACGTTCAAGGCCCAGAAAGGTGGTAAGGACATCATTAAAATAGTCCATGTTCAACCGTCATTTAATGAAGCTACGAGAATACTTGTTATGCACAAATATTGGAGTACCAGAAAGCTCTCAGATTTCATCAAAAATATCTTAATTTGTGTACCAAAGATGAATAAAGGTCTTACGGGTTTGGAACGACTTGAGGGTGAGTAATTAATGACAAAATTTTCATTTTTGGGTGAACTAACCATTCAAAATAACCTAGTGGTGTCAGTGCAGCTTTGTGCCAAAGCCTGATGACATTCTAAATATGTGCTATTTGCAGTCAGATGCAGTTAATTTATTCTATGAGTGAAAGTTTCCAGTATAGAGAGGTTACTGAATTAAAGTGCATTGTTTTAGCATGTTATTTAAAGACACTTTTAACCTCAATACCTTCAACCTCAGTGAAGTGAAACAGGATTCCTGTGTGTTTAACTTACTTGGTAATCGATTCAGTGCAGCACAGAGTTTACATCACTGGAAAAAGATCATTCTGTCACCAGGGAGATTTGGAGCTTTACAGAGTTGCTGTGGCCCCCTGAAATCCAATAAACTCATTTCACTCCACTTTATGACCTCAGGGGGATGCAAACCTCACAACATATACCTGCAGCTCAGAGACTCCTATGTGTGTAATACCTAAAACTAATACTGAACCAAGTCAGCTGTAAATCCTTACTTTAGGGAGACTCATTTGAACATAAGCTGTTTAAGACCTCTATTATCGGACTTGAAATCAGACACAAATGGGAACACATCTACAGCAGCTAGGGTGGAGTATTTATCATATTTACATTAGCATTAGTTTCCTTACCAAAGTGACAAATAATGTACACTGCTGTTCAAAAGTTTGGGGTAAAGTAAAAACAGTAATATAGTAAAATATGATTGCAATTTAAAATAACTCTTTTCTATTTTAATATAATTTAAAACATAATTTATTCCTGTGATGTCAAAGCTGAATTTTCAGCATCATTACTCCAGTCTTCAGTATCACATGATTCTTCAGAAATTAATCTAATATGTTGATTTGATGCTCAATAAGCATATATTATTATCATCAATTTTGAAAAATTCCTTTGTGGAAACCGTGATATACTTTTTCAGGATTTATTTTTAATGAATAGAAGGTTCAAAAGAACAGCATTTATTAGAAATATAAATCATTCTTAACATTCTAAATGTTTTACTGTAACTTTTGATTAATTGTATTCATCCTTGCTGAATAAAAGTATTAATTTCTTTCTTTTTAATCATACTGACCCCCATTATGAACATTTGAATTGTAGTGTTTGCTACAATTTACATTACACACAGCACAAAGTATATTAAATGTTGCATGTTTTTTTAACTATTAAAATGGCTGTACGTGTCTAAATGGAAACAAATGAGAGTTAAAGCTTTCAGCAGTCATCGGGTAAAGCTGTCTATTGTTCGTGGTAAACATCGTAAGTCTGCTTTATCTCCTCTTGTTTAGATAGAAAAAGGATGAATCACAGTCTGTTTAGTCAGAAAACAATCATATCTTTCATTTCACAGTCACCTGTGATCAAATTGTCAGTACATACTGGCAATGTAGTGGCATTCATTTGACAATGAAAATGGCCATTTCTGTGCTCTGCTCGCATTTATTGCATTGTCAACACCTAAACAAAAGTATGGAAGAATAATATTTTACAAGGTCTTTGAATGAAGCATGCTTTGTCTCTTCTTAAGGAATTAAAGTGATCGGTGGTGTGAAAGAACTAACAGGAGAGGAATATGGTGTTTATGTGAAGAGGATCTTACCTGGTGGCCTTGCTTCCAGTGATGGTAAGTTTTCTCAAAGATTTTTTTATTACAGTTTGTCTTACCATTTATCCAGGTGGTGTCCTAAAATTTATAATCAATGTTAGGACATCAGTTTAGTGTGAATTCTATTCTGGTCCGTTTTACGTTGGTTTGGCGCTGGTCTAGCTATTAGACTATCATAATCACATTGTTAACAGCAAAATGTTGCTGGTGAGTGAGGCTAGTCATCCAGGATGGGAAGTTGAAATCTGCTCTGACCAGTGAGTTTAATTAAATTGTTTTGATCCACATTATATTGAGCAGCTTTTGCTAATCATCAAAATGAATCAGTCTTGTTATTATCAATCAAAGCATCTACTGTGGCATCTAGAGGTAAGCTTTACATTTACACTGAAACTGTTGAAGTATAACAGCCACATAAATTGAACCTGAGAAATTGGAACATTTAGACACAAATTAAGAGAGGAAACTGTGTCAGTGCAGCTGTTTACATTTCTGCGAAACAGACTGTCTGTCTCACTGCATATACCTCTGCTTAAGTCTCTCATGTGTGAAGGGGAGTTTAACGTCATCCCTGTGCTTAGAGTTAATGCCCCTGACGGACTGGAATTAGAGTCTGTCTCCCATTCTGTTGCTGCCGAGCACGGGGTATATGGGAGCTTATATGGGCGCATGCGCTCCGAGGGGGCTTTGCTTGTTTTTAGCCCCGCTCACATGATTGCTGTCAGCTCACCATTCAGAGAAGTCAGCAAGCGTCCTGGCTGATTTCTCTGGTTTGGTGGAAAGACAAATCAAGCATGCTGGTATTTACCTGGCAGATGGCTATTCTGAGGGAATCTAGACAGCTTTTCACAGTAGTGATAATCCAGGGTGACTGTAAAATCTGACACTGGAAAGGTGATATTTGTCTGAAGTGAAGTGAGTAGGACATAGGTGACCCCTTTGAGACTTTACAGCTTGTTCCTTTCCGGATTTGATTTGTTCTGGCAAGATATCTCTGAAGTGATGGTAGAAGGGGTCGAGAAGACATAACCCTGACCTACATTTGAGAGAGATGTTATTAATTTGTCCTATGGAAATAAAAAATATTGCGGGCTGTATGCTGTCTCTTCAATTGCTACAGTACAGTTTGCTAAAACACACAAAGAGTTGCTAAATTATGGCACTAAACAGTATAATGATGGCCATATCTTAAACCAAAATGCAGTTTGGGAATCTAATCTGGGATATTTTCTTTTTTATTTATCATACAAAGCTGAGAGATACTATTGTGTTGAGCAACTTTATGAAATTTATGGTCATTGTCAATAGAGTCAACAGCACTGAAGGTCACAAAGGTCACAGTCACCATGCAATTACCTTAGCATGACAAAAGTATGTATTTGACTTATTTAGGTTGCAAGCATTAGCTCTTTACGTTCTTAGCCCTTAAATTCCATTTAAGATTAAGATTTCAGTTTCGATTCCAGGTTTAAATGTTTTTTAAAGAGGCCTTTTATGCTCACTAAGGTTGCATTTATTTGATTAAAAAAATACAGTGAAATAGTAACAATTGTGAAATATTATTACAATTTAAAATAACCACTTTCTATTTTAATGTATTTTAAAATGTAATTTATTCCTGTGATGGTAAAGCTGAATTTTTTATCAGCCATTACTTCAGTCTTCAGTGTTGCATGATCCTTCAGAAATCAGTCTAATATGTCTATTTCTTATTATTTTCAATGTTAAAAACAGTTCTTCTTAATATTTTTGTTGGAACCATGATGCATTTGTCAAGGATTCTTTGATGAATAGAAGATTCAAAAGAACAGCATTTATTTGAAACAGAAATCTTTTGTATCATTTGTCTTTACTGTCACGTTTGATTAATTTAATGCATCCTTGCTGAAAAAAAAAATATTTTGAAAAAAAATAAATAAATAAACTAACCGATCTCCCAAACTTTTGAATGGTATTCTGCCTTTATGTTGCAAAAAAGTATTAAGAATTATATGTAAAGTATACTATGTAGTATGTAATAGTAATATATATATCAAGTCATTTAATGGGTTTGTCTAAATCAATATTAGGAAACCTGCAGCCTGGAGACCAGATCTTGGAGGTGAATGGTGAAAGCTTGATTGGCGTGACAAGTGAACGGTACATACCTTGCTCTCTTGTTTTTTTTGTTTTTGTTTTTTTTTCTAATTTATTGTTCTATTCTGTTTATGAGACTTTCTGTGATGACTTTGGAGAAAATGAAATCTGAAAATGCCTCAAGGATTGTAATGTTTTGGTTATTATTCTATTTTATCTCTTTAACAGAAAAGTCCTCTACCTACAAAATTAGCCACTTGTCTTTCTTTTACACCTTTAAAACACTTCATGTCTGATGTTGTTGTTTGATTGCAGAGCGGTGGACATTCTTAGAGCAGCATCCTCAACCAATCACATGCGCCTTCTCATAGCCAGAGATGAGGAAGCCAGGTAAGCCACTGATCTATCCATTATAACATTAGCCCTGAAGATCACAAACTTTATTTCAATTCAGACATTAAAAAGGTTGATTTTAAAAGCATCTTCCAAAGAAAAAAACTTCTTCTTTCAAGACTTCTTTCAAAAACATACAAAATCCAAC